>JAJKFJ010000230.1:0-11862 GCA_027382625.1 Tetmemena sp. SeJ-2015
TTCTGAAGTTTAGAAGTTCCAAAAGCAAATCTTTAGAACACTGATGTACGCATATATCTACAGTAACCTTTCTCTGTATCTTGTTCAATATGGCAGCAAGATGATTATAAATATCTTCTTTGAGTATATAATCTTATTTGGAAGGTAAAAATATATTCACTTTATTGTACATTCTAAGGATCAGCGCATCTTGGTAAGCTTTTTAGAATTTTTTAAATGACTTCATATGATGGTAAAATTAATCATCGGCTATATTGATATCCGGAAGCTTTAGTTCTCCATCAAGTAAAATGCTTGATTTTTCAATCATTTATCTTTCTTTCAGACTTAAGGAGCCTATTTTTATGGCGAGTATCTTTAACTACAGATAGCTATAAACAAGAATTCTCAGGAATTTTGGCAATTTTTATTTGCACTAATAATATTTGAAAGGAGCCACTAATGCATCTTATGGATTTAGCTTGCTCATATTATAAGAATATTTTAGTACCATATTTAAATTTTCATAATCGTCGTCATCTGAATAATAATAAGCGCACATTTCTTTTGTAATTTCTCTTTTAAGTATTTTATTAATGTGAATTAATTAAAAAGTATTCTTCATTTAACATTAAAATGAATATTCAAAATGTAATAGCAGAATCTTTAAAGATCAGAATAAAATTATTTAATGGCAGTAGATTAAATTTTTATAATTAAGACTAGCAACTAGTCAGTATTGTTGCACTTATCAAAAATAATTATTCATGATTGGCTGTGAAATATAAGTTTTTTTATTCTGTAATGACGTGAATATAAAAAAGATTTGCAAATAATCAATTATTCAAGAGTCAATTTATAAAATCTTATTTACATTCTCAAACCTTTATACTGTTTGAAACTTGCTCTTTCGGTTATTATTTTTAAAACTCATAGGATTATAATGCTGAAAAAGGTAATCACAATTTTTATTAAGAATAAAGAAATTATTTTGTCATACAATCATATAATGCAATAAAAAAAACATTTAGAAATTTTATTAAAATTAAAAAAATATATAAAATAGAGATTTTATTTATCAATGAATATCTATTTTAAAGCAAGTGACATCTATTAGAAGGCCCATAATCATTTTCGTTATTCTTAATAAACAATATATTGAAATATGGGTTTTTCTCATTCAATCTCTAATCATTTAGTGTGAGAGTATAATATTGTGAGCATCAAGGAGCTAAATTTCGTAATCAATGTTTTGAAGGTTTTACTATTCGGATGCTATTTGAAGTATTTGGTTTAGTAAACTTTATAGCCTGAGTCAAGCAATTCTAATTTGAAAAAGTCCCCTACATATATCTTCAACTCATCAACCACGGTACCTTAAAATGTTGTTACTTGGTCTAAGATTTATAACATATTCACATTAGAATTATTGATATCTATGATGATTTCTAGTCTTTTATAATAATTGCGATCTTCTAATATTTCTCCCAGCTTTAATTAATTGCACACATATTCAAATAATTAATCAAATATATTTTCAGAATTATTGTCAAGTTTTAAATGCAGTATTTCCAGTTTTCCATTTATTATAACTTAATTAGTAATGTTTGAGACAAATCAACAATATTTTTCGTGAAAAGCAACTTCAATTTTTTAAGGGAAGAGCAAGAGAGCTTAAATAAATCATTCTTTTTAACACACAAGATTATGAGGATAGTATTAACTCATTTAAGTCCTAAAATGAATTCGCAATAATATTACTAACAGTCCCATCGAGATTTACAAAATTAGACTCTCTATCTATTAAGGATCTTAATCTGCAATTACTCATGCTAGTTTCTATTTCCCTTAAATTTGAATTGTGGAATTAGCAACTGCTGAAATCTAGAGTATGAAATGTTCTTATGTAGCTTATAAAATTATTCAAATGTGTATTTAATTATATTGCCTCTAATCTTTGAAATTGTACATTTTTAATCATAAAAACAATCAAATTTAGAAGGCCTAAAGTAGCTTAATAAACTACGATATCTCTATTTACTTGTCTATTAATTTTGCTTAATAGTGCATGAAAGTGATTCAACATGGGTTTCAATTTTAACATTATTGTAGCATCTCAGAAGTAGTGAATTTTGAATAAAATTTTCTTGCTGTTAGAACTTTTCTAATTTCATTGGGGAAATTTTGAGAATTAGTTTGAATATCCCCTAATTTCAGTTCTTACTCTCGTATTATTCTGGACGATTCAATAATTATTCTTTCTTTTTAACTCAACAGCCCTATATTATTAGCAATGATTACCAACTAAAGATATTTGTAAATTGTAATTCATAGGAACTCTGAAAGCAAAGGTCGATTCTTAGTATTTTTTTTGTTCTCTAAATTTAATCCATGAATCATAGTTTGAATGTCGATAATTTGATCATCGCTGAAATTCTATGACATATTTTTACCAATAGATATAATACTTTTTTAATAAATATACTTTTTCAACTTTTGGTATATTAAAATTATAATTTATTTATTCTAGCTATGATATATAATTATTATCATTTAATAAGTTTAAAATTAATTGATTACATTTTTTAATTTAAAAAAATATCACTTGAATAGCAAAAATTATTACAAAAATTAAATAATTTGAATATTGATGAGTTTCCAATATTAATTTAAACCATCATTAAAACATTTAAAACAAGAGAATCAAAAATATAATAAATTATTTGAAACAAAATTATAGAATTAAAAAATAATTTGATTTATTTTAAGCTCTATATCATTTGTAAAAATAGAAGCCATTTATCTAATAGATTTAGGAAATTGAGATCTTTATCAAATCAAATATTTTAAAAACAGTAAATTTGATATTGAAAACATTTTATAATTTAAAGAAAATTTTATTCAAATTTATTGATAAAGTATTTGTTTTTAAATGTAGAAAATTTTTATTTTATTTTGCAAATGTCGTATTCTTCTTTATTCAAAATCGTCCGATTTTTAAAGTCAACATGCGAAATTAAGACTTCTGGAATAAAATCTGAATCTTATTCGAGGGAGTAAGTTATCATTATTAAAGCAGGATGAATCAATGAAGATTCCTGTAGATTTCAATAACCTAATACTATGATACTTTTGACTCAATTCCTCATCTAAAATTACGATATTGAACTCATCTAAATTGTCTTCTTCCCAGCAATAAAATCCTTTATTTGCTATTTGCCCATTTAATTATAATAAAAAATACTTGCTCCTCAGTTTTAAAAAATCTAACTTGAATTCAAAGTTAATTTCAAGTAGAGACTCTATCGATTTCATCTCATCTAAAACATCTAAAAATCTTTCCAAGATTTCATTGAGATTCACTACTTGGAAATTATCAGAAATCGAAACATTCAACTTTGATTAACTTTTTTGAGTTCTTTGCCGTTATTCTATAATGTCGATGCAACAATTTATTGTCTTCATAAAATCTTCGCCAATATTCGGTATCGATTGGATAACTAACGTATCCAAATATTTCATTTCTACTAACAAAGTTGTATACTCAGGACAAATCAAGATAAAACTATTCAATTTCAATTACTTGATATTTTGCATATGCGAAAGAGGTTTAAAATTTTAAATTCTCTCCTCAGATCCCATGAAATCTATATTAAGATTTCCAATCATTTTGTATAATTCAATAGGTTATTGTAAGAATTAGAAATTATAAAAAAAGCAATTTTTAAGTTTTAGCCTTACTGAACCTAAATTTTTAAGTTCTTAAAAATCTTCAACAACATTATTTAGTCTTATTTTACACTCGATGAGTTTTATAATTAAAGACTTTTTTAGCAATTAGTAAAAAATTTCTCCCTCAATATTTTTAACCTATTAAATCGTTACCTTTGTAAAATAAAGGTTTTGAAACCTGACTATATTTTACATGAATTAAGATGAGTAGGTTTAGCGGTTAAAATTTAATTCTGTACTTATTTAATCATTGGCTCTTATTTCCAAAAGTTAATCTAAAAGCTTAAATGATTAGAAGGTTAATATCTGAGGGAACTTGATAAAATTAAATTTCTGGAGTATTAGAGGTAACCTATTTTCCTTTTAAAACAATAAAATCTTTTGTAAAATTGATTCTTCTTATTAATCTGAAATGTATTCTTCTAATCTTAAAGGTATCAAGGTATTTCTAAATAATTTAGAATTATTTATCATAAGTAGTCTTTCTCCTTAGCTTATTTGAGCTATTTAATTAATGAGTTCTTGGAAATCTAAATACGCATAAATTTCTATTCTTAAAACAGTTGGCAGCTTCACAATTGCTTAATAGGGAATTTTTGTTCTCCTTTTTTATTTTACTCTAACACAACTGTTCCCAACGCCCATATCTAAAGAATTAAAAATTCAATTTTATTTTCGAAGTTAAAATATTTTAATCTATAGATTGAATATTTAAATTATGTATTATTTATCCCCAAGCATTAGTTCTATACAATATTGGCAAGCATCATTATCACATTTTTTTAATCTTAAATTTGTTCTGATTTTCAATTTTTTCTTGATTTTTATTGTTGTTAAAAATGATGGATCATTTTCTTAAAATATTATCTTCCTGAATAATTGAATAATCAAGACAAAAAATTATATTTTTCTTCCTTGTTTATTTAAATCTTTAAAATAAGCATATTATACATAATTATTTTATGAAAGGCCATTATTTCTATAAAATTATATACTGTTGTAAATAAAGAAATATTTTAACAAATATCTGAGTTATTAATTTCAGAATTGTTGTCTCTCATGCTTCTACAAAATTATAAATTCTTGCTAGTTATCATAAAGATCAACATAATTATTAATTTTAAAGATATAAAAAATTAATACAAAATATAATAAATATATCTTTATTTATAATCTTTAATCGAATTATAGAATTGAAGGAAGCTGCATTCATTATCATAAAATTTAAAAAATGATTTACTTTCTTTTAGATTAATTAAAATAATATTATTTAAGTTAAGAAGATCAGAAATATATGATTTTACTTGCTCTGAATTAAAATTATATATTTGGCCCCTTAATTTCGATATCAGAATAGGACAACCTAAATTTTAACTCTCCCTAGTCATAAAGGCATTCCCATTTATAATATGAATTTTATTAATCAATAGTGAAACTTAAATCTTTAAAGTGTTGCAACAGTTTCCATTCAAATTCATCTTTCTCAATTGCTTATTTAATTTCTGAATCATCATTTTTAATGTTCAATTCAATTTGACATAGAATAAATATTATATCCTCTTAAGTAAGTTCGCCTTTAATTATTTCAAAGATCTCCTAAAAGATTTCGAATAATTCACTCAGACATATTGAGTTACCATTCAGATTAATGTTCACCTCAAATTTGGACAAAAAATTATTTTCTTTCCTTCTCTGTATCATTTCTTAGCACTGCTCAAAGATTTAATTGATATCAATCCAGATTTTGAATTATAAAATCTATAACGTTTGAAGATTTTCTAAATTTGATATTTGTTCAATGCAATCTGACTATATGAAGATGTCACTATAGATAGTTAATTCAGTAATATTTTTTATCATTCTAATCCCTTGATAATCCTGTTTTGCTTCTTCATAACTCATGTAGAATTAAATATTTTAGATCGTGGATATAGCTTTAATAATTTGAGACTCGCTTTTAAAATTCAAAAATTCATTGTTGATAAAAAGAATTCTCTTTACTTTAATCTTTTCAGACATTTAATTTTTTTCATCTAAATCTAAATTGATTCTGCAAGCACATATGTCTAATTAAATAGATTTTTATAAAATCTATATGAATAGAGATCCCGAGATGTCTATTTTATCGATTCTTAAGCTTTAAAGATAGAGATTTTAGTATTTCAGGATCCTCTTCAACTAAGAGATACTCATATCAATGGGGGAACTAGAACATGTATATATATGTTTCTGCTACTTACAGATTTTAAGCAAAAAATCCACTATCTAGTCTGGAAAGTTAGTAATATTCTGAAAATCTAAGAAATTTAATACCAATAGCTTAAGGGGCGTCCGATGATTTCATTGATAAAAGTTTAGCTTACGTAAGATTCTTAATTCTACTAATATAGGTACTTATGATCTTATTCTTAAAGGGATGCTAAATTTTTCAAATAATCTTGAACTCTTTTTAATTAACTATCTTTCGAGCTTGCTTATCAAAGCAATATAATACAGAAGCATGTGACATTCTAGAAAGTCATAAATTTCTATTCTTAAAACTTTAGGAAGCAAATTCTTTTTTATTTATGTGCTATTTTAACTATTTTTAATAAAACTCCTTCTTCTACAGCAAAAAGTTGCTCTCATTTTTTTTATTTTAAATTAATTATAACTAATTTCAGATATTGTTTTAAAATAAAAAACTTTAAATATTTATCTTTTTAAATATTGGAATCAAAGTTGCGAGAGAGCATAAAACAGATATATTTTTAATAGAGGTAGAAAATACCTTATAATAATTTTTGTCTTCTTTTAGTCGTAAAAATAAAATGAAATTGACTCTAGTACAAATGAGGAAATTGTATAATTAAAGTCGCGTTATCTTAGTAATAGATGCTCATATTTCACAACAATTTTAACAAAGTTGAAACAAGAACCTTTAAAGATCTCTAAATTTTTTTACTGGTGATCTATAATTTTATTTATTGAATTAGCCTTGGAACTCAGAATGAACACTCTTATGATTTTAGAAGTAAAGGTTTTTAAAATAAGATAAAACATAATTACAGAAATGTGAAATGCAATAATCCAGATATATCAAGAGTTATTAAATAAAATAGAAAATGTGCCATACAAAAAGATATAGAATTTTCATAGATAAAACTGATTCAAGAATAAAAATGAAGCATTGAACTCTTAGATTAAGAATAATAAAAGCGATGCAGTTTTAGAGGTACTTTTTTATAAGTCCAAACCTTTAATTAAATTAAATTATTTATTGCTACCTATATGCTACGCACAAGTAAAGAATTATTTCATAGAGATTTAATGCAAATTCATTTTTAAAGTTGTAGACTATATTAAGTAAATTTAAATTAATTTATTTCTGAGGAAGTAAAGATATCTTTAATTAATATTATAAGAGTAATTTATAAATTCAGATAAATTTTAATTGAGTCATAGAATATTTTTCAGAGCAGAGGAAGAAAAATGATTAAGTGAGTAATTTTTCATTCTTATATTTTTTTCCTCCTTATTTTTGTTTTTGAAATTGCTATTTTTCTCTAATTTCACCTTGCTATCAAATATCAATTATACCTATATTGAATAAAAATTCTATTAAAAAATACAATTTAGATTAATTCCAAATCATTCTTTACATTTAAAGTAATCCTTTGGAAATTGTTTTAAAATTTTAAAATCAATTAATTACATTAAATAATTAATTCTGTAAGATTTTTATAAGCCTTAAAATAGAAAAATTAAATGTCTAGAGATTTTATTCTGCTGATTTTGAAATTTCGTTTGTCAAATAACATTTATTTTATATGTAGTGACTTCTATTGATTGAGGTCCTAGTTCTTTTTAATTGTTTTTATTAAATGAGAGAAAAACAACTCGAGATAAGGGATATAATCTTTTATCTTTGAAGTAGAAAGTATAATATTTTGCATAGTATAGTTTGAATTTAATTAAAATTGCATTTTGATAAAAATAAATTATAAACGGTTCCAACTTTTAGCCAATTAAAATTGCTTTATAGTACCTCTTTTTTGGCTTGCACTTAAATCAATCAAAAATAAAAATCATTTTCTTCTTTTAACTTCTACCATATCTTGGTTATGAGAATGATTCAACTATTCTTTAACTGATTCTGATTGAAAATAAATTTAACTTGAGTAGTTTATAAATTGCAATATAAAGGTTTTGTAATTCAGGCTCTAATGAATAAAATTATATCCATTTTATTAATTTTCAACCATATTTCCCTAAAAATCTCAGCAATATTCATCAATAAGTGAGATTTCATAAGCTAATTAGTAATAAGTTTTATTTTTAGGATGCATCTTGTAGTATTTTAACTATTTAACTTCAAAAATAGAATAGAGAAGATTCAGCTAATACTTTGATCCTAAATTTATCTTCAATGAATACACCACAAACACATTAAGTGAGTTGACTTTTTTTAGGATTTCATTTAAGTTCACATCCGAATTGAACACATCTATTATCACATTTAGAGCCAATTTATTGAGAATTAAAGCTCATCTCTGCTTTAATTGTTTAAGGAGATAATCGAATAACTTATTAAAGTTAATTATAGAAAGGCTATCTACCACTAAATGAAGATACTCCAAGTTCCTCATCAAATGAAGGTTGCTTAAAAAAGTCTCACTTAAAACTTCTTATACTCAACTTTTTACAAAAAGCAACTTTAATTTCTTTAGAGAGCTGAAAGATAGCATAAATATATGCCAAGTCTTAAACATGCCAGATTTTGAAGATAGTCTCAACTCTTGCAAATCCTCAAATGCGTTGGTTAAAGTATTGGTCTAATATTAATCCAGCTCTTCAAACTTAGACTCCTTATCTACTAAGCACCTCAATCTATATGAAATCAAGCTAGAAGAAGAATCGGCCCTAACACTTGATCACAAAAAATGACATTTGTTTAACTCAATAGTGTGAAAAGACCTAGTATAACTTATAAAAACTGTGAAGCCTATTTAAATTTCGTTTGCTATAAGTCTTTAAAATTCTAAATTTTCAAATTACAAAATCTTTTTTAATATGGCTTAAGTATCTTAAAAAAGTGCTACCTCTACTTTAATTTTTCTAGTTTAATTTAGCATTGTCTAAAAATAATTGAGGAAGTCATTAGGATTGACTTCACTTACAGTTCTTTAAATCTCAATTTTAACAGACTTAAATATTCTAAGAAGAAGTGAATTCTTAATTTGAGTTTAATGCAACTAGAAGATTTTTAGTTTGTTTGGGAAATTATCTGCTTAAATTTAAATATCTCCTAATCTTAGATCTACGTCTTGAATTATCTTTGATTATTCGATGCCTTCTCTTTCTTGCGTACTTAGTAATCCTATTTAAAATGCAAGAGTTTTAAGGTCAAGAAAACTGTAAATCGTGAGTCAGATGTACTTATAAAGAGTTGGCTTCTTAATCTCTTATTATAGCGTTAATTGCTAGAACATATTTTATATACTCTCATCTTTAGATCTCGATTCTTTTTCTTTATTGGAAATCATTTTCCTCCAAAATTATATTATAAATTTAATCCTATTCATCTTTAGATGTATTTATATTTTATATTTATTTAAAGTTTTAATTAAAAACTTTTAAACTTTTATATAGAATTTTGGAGTTTTAAGACTGTTGAATTAAAAGGATTTGTAATTCATGAGCTGAGAATTATTCAATTAAATAAATGTTTATGGATAAAAAATATAAAAACTATTTTTTTATTTACTTAAAAACATCCTTGTCTAAAACTTGTGATCTTAGTTTTTTGTAATCATAAAAATCTAAAGAAGTACTTAATTTACCATTAAATATAGTCATTTTCTAAAAGATCTACTAAACATCAAATTTAATTTTGAATTAACATTTTAATGCAATAATTTAGAGAGAAAAAATTAAAGGAAAAATTTATAAAAATAATTACAATGATTTTAGTAGGTCATTTACCTTTGTCTTATGCATAAAATTCTAAAGATATAAATGTGAAATTAAGATAGTCTTTTCATTCAGGATCATACACTTGCTAAATGACTAGAGTGACCTTCCTTCCTGACTTGATTTCATTTCTTTTGTCTTAGACTTAAAGAACTTGCCTTTAAATTCTCCTTTCATCAAGCTCATTTTTCGATAAAATATTTATTTCGTCTTTCAAATGTGAGTCAGTTAAAACTATGCTAATGCCGCTCAAATTATCCACAGTGCTCTCTCCTCTAATCATTTAGAAATAATTACGATCCAAGTAAAACGTAAACCCGTTATATATTTTAAACACTATCTCTAACTTAAAGTCCTCTGAGCCTGAGCACTTTAAAAATTCCTAAATAAGGTTGTAGGTTTATAGTTATTGCAACATGCACAACTTAATTTCAAAATTAAAATCGGCAGTGGGAATTTTAAAATCTTTTTCATTCTCAATTTGCTGATAAAATGAGTTCAATAGACTCGATATTTTGAAAGATCAGTGATCAGATGTATCGATTGAAAAATGCTGAAGACTTTATATTTTAAAAGCACACGTGTATATACTTTCATATAAGGTACTTTGTTCCTCTTTTTTCAAAAGCTTGATGTTTAATATTTTGAGATTTTCAAAAACTTCTAAACATTCTTGGTGATAGAGGTAGAGATAAGAATTTGAATCGATGTCTAAGAATTTAAGTTGCTTGAATAGATTCAAGAAATTAAACTTGCTTTTAAAATGCTTGCTAAGCTTAACTTCAGCTTCTAAATATTCCTCAACTATGTTCTCCTTGCTTAATTCGTTATTTATGGGATTATTGTTTCCAAAATCAATAGTGGTCTTGAAAATTTTAAGCTTCCTCACATTTTAAAGGCATCTATAAAATATATAGTCGTTTATTTTTAAGTCATAGAGTCTCATACTTAGGATCTTTATATTCGAATTTCGAAGAGCTGCTTCAAATACATGAAAATGAGAAATATGGAAGCTTATGTAAAACCTGAGTTTAAATTTTCTTTAAATCCTAAGAAACAGAAAAATCAGAAAGTCTTTGTAGTTTTAATTATCAATAGTTTCTAAATTAAACTGTGCCTCGTTGAACAATTTAAGTTTTAAGGAGTTTTCTATCTTTATTGTTGGGGTTCCATAAATATTTAGGGCATTTTGAAAAGTGCTCTAATTTAGATATTGTGACCTATACTTGGAAAGTGTAAGGCGTTCTTCTTATAAGATTTGAGATGTCAGGATAATGGAGCGCTCAATCTTACTTTGTGAGCCAATTTTTGAAGCTAAGGTTTCTAGATCCAAATATTTATAAATTTATATCCTCAAATATTTTTTGATCATCAATAGAAGCAGAAATGATTTTTAATTAGATTCTTAATAATTATAAAACAATATTTCAATAAACTTAGACATTTTTTTATTACGAAGAAATTGAGATTTTATAAATTTAAATTTATATAAGTATTTGTAAATAATAGTTATAAAAATATGATTTGCTAAAACATATTTTTTTATTAAAAAAACTTAATTTACTACATTTAAAAAACATTATTAATTATATTCAGTAGATTTATATATGAAAGCAAGTAACATTAATAATTTAAGTCTTTTTTTCATTACCATCAGTTCTGTAAAATCTTACATTTATCTCTGGTTTCTCTGGATTTGCTCTATTGTCATTTACCTCGATGGTGTAGCACTTAGCAAATTAATTTATCTAGTGATTAAATAAGATTTCATTAAAAATTTATTGTTTACTATTTTTGTTTTAAATAAGCAACTCGCTACTCTTATTTTCATAGACTTCGAAATATGATCCATCTATAAGGAGAAAAAGATGCTAGCTCATTCTAATATTCAATGGGTTTATCATTTAATTTTAAAGTTTCTCAATGTTTTCCAGCACATTAACTAGGTAAATCTACTAATTACCTAGCTCTATATTCACAATTGGCTTATTCATCTTTGAAAGTTTGCATAAATAAGTCATCAATTTTCCAAAATTAAAGCGACATTTAAAATATAGTTTCAAATTTAACTATTCAAGGTTATTCATTAATGAAATTTCCAAAAGCAGAGAGTTCAGAATTCTAAATTCGTAAATTATTTAAAATTGAATAGTGAGTTTCTTTAGAGATTTATAAGCAACCCTAAACTTAAATATTTCA
>JAJKFJ010000263.1:0-11645 GCA_027382625.1 Tetmemena sp. SeJ-2015
TTTTGATTATTGGTGGAACTCATAAGAGATCTTTCAAATGTAAAATGTATAGTCATTCTATTGAATCTGCTATTCTGAGAGCGTGAAAAACATTGGTTGGCAATTTCATTTTCGCATCTTCACCTGGAGTAATTCTAATTATGTCTAGTGAAAGTAACATCTCAGATTTGAGATATATGCAATTTATACTATTGTAAATAATTGAGTCGTTTCTTAATAATGTAAGATAACCGTAACTCTAATTGAACCAATTTATTTGAATATTGGACACCAATTATTAGGAGTATTTATTTAAAAGTTTTGCAATTTCAATAGTATTTTCATAATAGAGTTATTCTTTGTATTTATTACTAGATGTGCTAGCTTTCAACGACAGATATGGAAGAATCAACAGTTTTTAAAGCTTTAATATCATAAAAATGTCTATTACACCTTCGCATAAATAAAGTAGAATGCTGGCTATATTATATTTATGATCCAGATTGTTTGCCAAAGAGCTATTAATAAAAACATGCCTAATCACAATAAGCACTTGTGTAATCTCCTGAGCAATTACACCCTCTCGAATTAGCACCATAATTTCCTTCAAACAATAATTCCTTATTTTCCACAAGACAATTCCCAGAGAAGAAGCTTACAAAGAACAAACTCAGACAATTATAAATTTCCCATAATATGAAGCACAAAGTCACTCTTTCTGCTTATTGGCTTGAATAAATAATGATAACCTAAGTTTAGGCATACTGCAAATAGTTTAATCTCACCAGGGCTAGCTTAAACATAATTTATCTAGATGAGACCATCCTCAAGCCTTACATTGCCATTATCTGGCCATGGCTAAGTCTTACCATAATTAGATCTTGTTTAAAGAAGGAATAAAGATTACTACCATGAGAGCCCAAGTGATTAGCAGTGTAGCAAGAGGGTTTTAATATATTTTGCTGAGAAAGATATCGATAAAGATAGAGGACCTTGCGGTAGAGCTAAGTGGGCAAAAGGAGATTCGTTTTTACCATTCTCGACTTAAATAAGCTTTTGAGAAGCAATAACAGCTGATATATAATGCAGATTACTTCTCATCATTCAATCAAAATTAAAGAGGTCTTCTCAAGTGTGAAAGTCTTTTATAATAAATCCCTGGACAATAAAAAATTTATGGAATCCAAAGCTAAGGAATATGAAACAATTTGAGTAGATTTTTTAAGTTTTAGCTAAGTATGTGGTTTAATCTTTGGACAAAGCATTTCACTTCAGCTAACTAAATAGAAGAGTTAATTCCAAGTTTCAAGATATCTAATGTCTCAATAAGTTTACTTACTTTTGGTTTATTGTTCTACATGCAGATCTCCTAAGAGAATAATGATCTGAATTAGAAGCAAGTATGTTGTTGTAAGGTTGTAGTACTACTCAAAAATTCTGCCGTCTTTCCATATAACCCCTAATTTCTCTTTTTAATCCTGTACTAAATTTATTAAATTAAATCAGCTAAATTAAGACAACAAGCTATTAAAATATTTTTCCAAATGATTCTCAAATCACCTATTAATATTCATCGCATAATAGTGATATTGTTTGAGATAATATATAGTACTTTAATTTATGTCTTGCATTTAAATAGTCTACTAGGCAGTCATTTGAGATGATATATTTAAGCTGATCTTGCAGGGTGACTTTACATTTAATAAAGCGAGGACTCCCATTTTTCTCTATGATATTTGAAAAGCTATTTCACATAGTTTTTTTTAATTACAAATTTTAATAAAAATTCTATATTTATAGAATCTGAGTCTGCTTCTCTTATAAGATCCTTTTTCCTGTTATTAATAAACTGAATGATATCTTTATTCAGAGCAATCTGGTTGGCCTTCATGCTTCAACAGTCTCTTGAAGAGTAGAGCCCTAAAGCATGGCACTAAGCTATCTTATGATATGTTTCTTTGTAGAGCCTTCGTTATTTGCTCTCAATAAGTTCTTCATTGCTTAAATCTTTGCTCCAGTCTATATAATTATGAACAGATGAGTTCGATAAGTTTTATTCTTTACTAATGGGCCTCGTTATGTAAAATTGATGATGAGCAGCCACATCTCTCTCTTTCTCTAATTAGATATTGCGAAATAGTGTATGAGTTAGGAGTCCTATGAACGCTCTTCATCTGATATATTCTCTACTTGAGTGTTCTCATTCGATGTCTGAAGCTTCTATAAACCTGTTTGGATAAAGTTTATGGAAACCTAATTTAACTGTATCAGTTAATAAATACATAAAACTGAGACAGCTTTGCATCCAGAACTTACAAATGAGACTTATATATATATTCTGACACCCAAATGTAATGTTTAATTAGTTCTACTTCACTATAGAGCAAGCATCATTCTCTATCAGTGTGGGCTCTATAAGTTTCCATTTATCTATTCCTGTATCCTAAAGATATTTCTGTTTAGTTTTTAGTAGACATTCTTCTTATAGTACAAGATCGACGTCAATTGCGTAAATGGAATAAACGAAATACAGAGCTCACTTACCTCAAAAATATTTGGCTGACTCGTAGGAAGCAGTAGTAGTAGTAACGAGTCAGCCAACTTTTAATTAATTCCAAATCGCCATCCTGATCTCTAAGTTTGATTAATTAATCGCCAGTCGCTCCAATGTCTTATAATGTAATTGATCACCTTTTTAATTAAAGGTGGCAGCCACCTCGACTTAGAATTATAAGATTATTTAATTATCAAATTGTTATAATTTCCAAAATGGAGTAAACTTAGCTAAACAGAATACTTCGTCAAGGAGGCAGAGCCTTTCACCAAATGAAATGAACCTAATTTAATAATGATCTAACCCCTAATCAATTTCAATATTATACTATTAGATGCTCTTTATCTAATAATTAGAAAATTATTTAAGGTTTAAGAAACATAAATTTTAGAAGAATTATTGCGTAGTTCGTGTCAAAGGATGTTTGAGGAGTGTATTCAATTCTTAAGAGGCTTTATGCAATACAAATAACTCTTGCGACTTCCATGTTGTTTTATTTGCTAAGAGTTAAGGTTTCTTGCGCTCCTTCCACAATATGTTATAAAGCATTATATATCGTGAGCAAGCAATACACAAAGCATTCAATACTCATCCTTTTTTTCATCTTCATTTTTTTTCACAATTTACCAAAAAATAAAAATAAAACAATGAGAATTCATCAAAATTCATGCATTAAAGAAGTTATATTTAAATGTAATCTATTTAAAATAATGTCATCTAATTTTTAAAGAGGACATTTGATAGAGGGAATTCACTTATTTGGCTAATAAATCTATCTCAATATTCATTATTATGGGTAAAATAGCTTTAGTTGATCGAATATCGCTTGTATAAAATTTAAATAGATTAGAATAGATTAATTACCTGAACTTATTTTAAGTCATTTCTAATTAATTTGGAATCAGACATGACTTGGAAAGGTAAAATGTAGAATATTGAATCTAAAATGAAACATGAGATATCAACTTAGGATAAAAACAAATGTAAATAATCTTTATGGCTTTAGCTCTTCGAACTAAAGTAATGTATGTCAACGAATATCGCCATATCTTAAATTAATAATAGCATCTCTAAATATTTTAAAAGAGATGAGTGTTCCATCCAATGCTTTATATACCTAAACTTTATTCTTGTACTAACTACTAACATAAATTCCTTCTACAAAAATGCAAATTTCTCTTCGCAAAGGAGGACCACTTGCTTGTTAAAATTATAAATATATTTTTGAATATTTACAAAATAACAAATTCCCTATTATCTAATTCTATTTGACCCATATCTGGTAGAATAAACTTTGAGGAGAGATCAGTTTTCATATCATCTTTAATTGAGCCATTTCAAGTAGTAAGTTCAAGGATGTGGCCTCTTTAGAAACAAAGAAGCGACTATCAAATATAAAGAATATTCATCCTATTGATGATCTCCTCTTTGGGCAAAGTCTCTATCACATTTGTAAATTCATACAGCAATTTTATAATTTCATCAGTCAGCTGTTGTCCTCGACAAGAAGAAAATGGAGCTTATCAAGTAAAAGTCGAGGGTATTCTTCAATAATTAATTTGAAAGAGCTAAGAGTAATACGCCTATGTGTGACTCCTAATTCATCGAGTTATTGCACAATCTTTTTAATTTGCTTTATAATGCAATATTATTTTTAGGTTGCAAGTCTCATTCTTCAGAAATCTTCCCACGCTTTAGGCAAATCTCTGACAAATAATGAGTATCTCTTCATTATACTGGAAAACTTATTTTATTCCTAGTGAGGTATCCCTCTACTTTGAATCCATGCTGGAGTCTTATATCTTCATATCCATCTTTTTAAAAGTCTCTTTTTGGATAGCTCAAATATATTTTCCTATCTTCTAGACATTACAAGTCTGTGAAATAGGCTTAGCCTTCCTTATTTGAAAAGACTTTGAAGGAAAACTTCTTATCTCTAGAAATATAATGAAAGACTAATTAAAAGATTCAAGTAGTCTTTCTACTTCGTAAGCAAACTCATTTTTTAAAAAAATTCCTTAACTTGAGTTATACTTACTAGTTTGAGTCTATTATATTGACGAAGACTTTTAAACAGTAAATATCTTTTGCCAAATCTTCCTCAAGAAAAACTTATTTTATATACTTAGAAAACTATTCAAAGAAATAGGCCGGGATCTGTACATCAGTACCCTTTTATATCTCTTAAACCGCCTGTGATAGTGGATATTCTAACATCTTTTCTTATAATATTGCTATAGCCAGAGCTCATTAAAGATCTTTATAAATGAAAATTGAAATGAAACTTTATTTTATCTCAAGTTTCGAACGATACTCCTCTTATACATACCATGCATTTGTACTACATCGATCTTCAATTCTGAATAAAGAATTTTATATCTTATGTGTATTTTTTTTAAATATCTTTTGAAGATCTATTAAAAGCTAAGCTACTTATAACATAAGCTAAAGCCTATCAGAATACTATTACTTTACTTTGGAATTTAATAAAGCTACTACTATACATAATATGATATTTTTAATTTTTTAACTAGTAAAGATGAAAAAGAATGGGATAATCCTCTAACTCTAATTCCTAACTCTCAAGCTCCTTTGAGCAATCAATATCTTAACTCAGCAAATTTATGCCTGCTGTTGATAAAGAATGATGGATCAAAGAATAAGAAGGAGAAAATCTTAGCCTCAGTAGCAAGTTTATCCAATGCAATCTTAGCCAACAAATATTCAGAAGAGTTGAGCTCAACTTAATTATACGGCCTTATTCTTAATTAGAATAGGAATCTGAGGGGCTTAAATTAGCAGAGGGACAAGTCAGGGTATAAAATAATAATTAGTATAATTGACATATAGACTTAATCAACTTTCCTAATTAACTCAAACTTCTGTCCTTCACAAAGCATAAATTAATTAAACCATAGTAGGATGATATTGAACTAAAGGCCATCTAATTTAAGGAGATAGTGGAATTCCTTTGTCTTTTAAATACTTAAAAATAGAGAGTATCATTCCTTGATACAATCTTTTATTTTCAAAAAGAAAAGAGATGGATTTTCACTTTTGTTTAGGTGTGGATAAAGAGTTTCAAATAAATTTCTTCCTTCCAAAATAAAATTTGGCAATTCTTAACATGCGTTGAAATATAATCTGATAATCTAATCAGTTGAATATCCTCATAATATGGATTTAAGTTTTTCTAAATCTCTTTTTGAAAAAAGATAATTCAAACTCTTTTGCTCAATCAAAAGTTATTCTTCTTGACAGTTTTCAAAAAATTCTGGATCTTGATCGAAGACCTTAATAAGCTATTTTTAAAATTTTATTCTAAATTATTTTCTAAGGAATTGAAATTCTCTAGCACATGCCAAGAAAGCTTTGCTTGGGGGTGTGAAAGATTTTAAATGTCAAGGAGAGAGCTAATTTATTCTTTTTCTGAAATTACGTTTATTTTGAAACATTCTCTTCCTTATAGAGATCATTGAGAAAATCTAAGATCATCTCTTTCTTGTTTGTTGACTCTGACTTGTTTAGATTTTCAACCAAGCTTCTGGCAATTAACTCTTATATCAAAATCAGAAAGTGGATGGCATAGAAATACCTAGTTCTTTTTAATTTGTATGAAAGTAAGTTTGAAATCTTTGGTGACTCTTCTGAGAATGTCTTGCGATTCAGGGTCCAGATAAAGATCTTGCTTGGATTTATTATCTAAAATTATGAAAAACATTAAATTGCGTTTTTTGTAAAGCAATTTGGAATCTCTCTTTCTCCGATTTAATTTTTAACTTCGTTTATAGCTGAAGAAAGAGCGATTGTTTAAATGATTTTCATTTTAGTCATCGCTAGAGGAGGCATACTTGCCTTAGCTCTTTATTTCTTAGTGCATTTAGTAATTGTGATCTTAAAAATTATATATTACAATAACTTTAATTATTACTAAATAGGGATTGGAGATGAAGCAGAGACCTCAAAACTAATCACATCATTTTAAGAGCTTGAAAGATATAATGATTTCAAGATCACAAAATTCACGTTTCATCAGAAAAATCACAAAAACTGAATGAGGGAGAGCAATTTAGATCAAGAACAGAAATATCACAAAAAAATGGTGATTTAAAGTAAACTTAAAATCTTCTAAATTAAAAACTAACTTACTTATTACATTCTGAGATTATGATCTTTATCAGCTAATTTACTATTGAATTTTTTAGTTATTAATTGTTTTTTAGTAATCAGAGTTAGATTTTCACAAATAGAGATGAATTCACAAAGGAGGACGTGGAGTACTTATGAGCAGTCAATGGAAGATGAGATGGATGAAAGTTAATGGTCAAGTCAAGAATGACTTCATTTTTATTTCAGATGAATGGCTATCTTCTCTCACCAGTCATCTATTCATTTCTAGTCAGATATCTATCACCCTTAAATTCTCTATAGAAAAAATGGAAGGACATTGCAATTGATGAAGCAGTCAGCTAAAATTATAAAAGCAAAAGGCTAGAAGCTCAATCCAGTACCAGTCACTACTTTGAAAAGATTCAAGTCTAATGAGGGACCAGGACCAGCATCGAAACACAATTCAAATACAAATTAATTGAGTATCGACATAAGTGCACACAATAATCCTTAAGATTTTAACTTGGATGGAGCTGCCCAGACTATATCAAAACTCTGCTTCAACATATGATTAAGTTAATTAGTTCATTAAAATTTAAACCTAACTACTTCATCTTGTTCACATATAACTCTCGAATTTTTATTTGATCAATAAATGCGAAGGATTGCTGAATAAGCTTTTTGGGTTTTATCTTTTCTTTGTTTAGAGACGCTTTCATCTTCAGTCTTTTGTACTAGTTTTTAAAAAGAGTAGTTTTCTATAGAGTTATATTGGAGAGAATAGGGAGGAGTAAATATTAACTCAATCGATAGCTTTGTGTAAAGAAATTTAATATTGTTGTTGTGATGAACTCTGAGCTAATCAAGCACAAGAGTAAGAGTCTATTTATTTCGAACGTCTCTCTAACCAATTATAAAATCTTTAAATTTTTCAGTATCGATTGACCTCGGATGAGCGTAGTATATTAAAAACCCATTTGTTAAAGAAATACTGCATTAAACTGCAATGCTCTCTTAGTTTTATAGCTTGTCTTGAACCAGGATATTTGTATTCTTGTTGCTGTACTCTAAACTCTACTTTGTTGATAATGTGGACATGACCTCATCAACAAATAGAATTTCTTTTTTTTTATTAATTGCATTTGAGAGCATTGAAAGCATTTCATTTTCAAGAAGAGCTACTTTTTATTTTTGAAGAGGCGTCTTGTGCTTCAATATTACGCTTGCTTTTCTCTTGATTCCTTCATAGACTTCTAAGTAAGGTTGGAGAGATAAATTTATGAGGGAACTAGCGAAGGAACAATATAGTTCTTTCGCGAAGTCATTCCGCTTGTTTGGCTAAGTTTTCTTGAGATAGAATGAAATCATTTGCTGTCTACTTAGTCCCCGCTCTTGTCTACTCATTCATTTTTAAGCTTCATTATTACAGCTAAATGCAGTTCTACAATTAGCTCTTATGATGGAAGAAGTAAGGCCTGTCGGGCAGCTGATCTTATTATAGCTTAAATATATTAATGACTTTTCATCAAGTTAAGTTGTGTTGAATCAAAGTTTGAGAATCAATGATTTTAGGTCAAGGTCTTATTCCTTATTTATCTAAGAGGAGCTACTTCTTCTGCCTTCTATCAATTCTTAAAAAGCTAATAATTTAAGGATAGTAAAAAGTATATGAGAGAGGATTCAAGAAGATTAAGGTAAAGATAAATTAATAGCTGTAAAAAAAATAATGATGCGTTGCATTTAACTGGTTAATGAAGAATAGAGAGACTACAGGATTCAAGCTCTCAACTTTAAAATACATTATAAAAGAGGATTTCTCCTCCCCTTACTTGGGCCAATATATGCTCCAGGCTTTAGAGCTGCTATTTATTGTTAGCCATGAAAGCACTAAGGCTTTCCTAGATGAGGTCAAGGTGAAGGAGGACTTCCATAAATTATTAAAAGCAAATTGAGAAGTGAAAATTTTTTTTATAGAATTTTGCCCGGGCATTAATGATTAAATTTTAGTTCATTTATAAAATGAGGTTCTTTCTATTAGTTTATTGCATGAGTCTTCCTAAATCTGAAGGAGAGATTGATAAACTGGAGAGAGGTAAAGTTTATATCTATAGGGAGGTAGGGATCCTCTTTTGGAATTTCCATTTATTATTGAAACTAGAGGAGGATCAATTTGCAAATTAAAGCTCTAACTTACTCAAAGACTTTTCATAGCTACTTTGTTGGAGATTACCCGATAACATTATGATGAAGTTAGAGTTGGGTTGAGGAAATTATCAATTTAGCTGAATGCATTTGCTTCCGAGTTTATCAAGGGGGGTCTCTAAAGAATAACTATCCAACTAAAATGGAGGAGCCTGCTAAACGAAACCTATATATTTTTAAGCCCCTAAATAAGAAATTAAATTTTATTAAATTTCATAATTATCTCAGAGAATTTGCCGTGGCAAAATTACAAAGTAGGAATAGATTTAATAAATATGATATTCCTTTTTTGATATCAATCTGGTCAAATTATTTATCTTTGGAGACCTCCTATACATTGATATTGTTGATTTCCGCTATTGGTGACTCTGCTACTCTGTTTTAACATATTCAGGTTAAGTAAAAAATTATATCTAATATTGATTTAAAGATTTTATAACCTTCGAATTTTCAAAAAATCTACTAATTTCAGAGGGGATGATGAATGAAGGTAACTCAAGATAGAAAGATAATGAAACCATGAAAATATTAAGATCTTCCCCTGCCAAGAGATCTCTTATCATAATACATAATCTCTTAAAATTAACTTATCTATTTAATTTTATTAAATCATTATCTTTAATTAATAAGGTCTTAAATCTTTATCAAAGCACTTCCTATTGTATTTTTGCAATCACTTAAATATATATTTTTAAGGAATTAATCGGAATTAAAGATTAACTTAGTAAAACATAGATAAAACACAATCATAACAAGTGTAGCCAGGCCAAAAAAACAAGTATCAGCCCATGATGTAACTTTAATCAGTGATGTTGCATTGCTCATATTTAGGGATGAGAGAGGATTACCTGTGGAACTTGACTTCTGACTCCCACGTCAGCTCTCACTCTCAATACATTTGAATCTGCCGGCCTCATATGGGCTAATTAAACCTCTAAACCGGTCTAGATTATACATGGAAAAGGAAAAAAGCAACAAGCTACCAAATTGACTAGACTCGTATGATTTCTTAATGTTAGGCGATAACCAGGTAGTGCATGCACCAGTGGTCAGGCCTCTTATACACCTTCACAGACTGCGTCAGTGAATACTACTGAAACATACTCTTGCTCCTAACCCGCAGAGTTCCCTTTAGGATTTCTAACGCGAGCATACTCTATTTTAAAATTACATAACTCCTTCACTGGGAAGTCACTAATCTAGGGTCAATGGGCTACGCCTTTGGGCGTATTACAGTTCTCGCACGGCTTTGGGGTTTACAACAATCAACGCAACCCTATATTAGGCACACTACATTACCTAAAATGAATTACTAAACAAGTTCGCCTCTAGAGGATAAATGCAATGTAGCAATGGCAGAGAGTAATGGCCGGCTGATCTCACTACCCCAGCCAAGCCAACTTTGGTGGCACGTCACGAATCCTAGGTTTTAATTTTCTAATATAATAATCATAAATAGTGTTAATTGATTGTTTAATAATTTGTAGATAAGTCTTTTGATTGATCTTAAAGTCTAATTAAGCCAAAGACTTCTAGTATGAACTTTCTCTTTACTGTATCATTTAAATTGGATTGAATTGAAAACAGGAAGGAGCATTATAAATAAGGAGTGTTTCTTGATTGTGACAGTGCTCTGTAATAAGCTTGGATTTATGTGCTCGAGGTTGTCCAGAAATATAGATAGCTTAATGCCTTGCTTATTTTATTTAAGTATCTGAATAGCTTCTAAAATATTTTAAGTTTGAAAAGAAGAGCAGCCCAAATTTGAGCTGGTAATATCAAGGGCAGCCTTTGTCGAAACAGATATACCTTCTTTCAGATATTCTTAGTTATTATAATTTTTAGCCCATGATCTATTTTTCCAATATAAGCTTTTTTTGAAAATAGTTTCATCAAGATAGCGTATTTTATAGTTAGTCTCGTATTAAGCCATATTTTAAATAAAGACTTAAGTCTATAATTTTAGTATTTTATTGCTTCTTCTTTGTGATATAGAAAATGGTTTTAATTGATTTGAAAGCTATACCGTGGCATTTGTAGACTATGTGAAGCATAGACTTGGAGATTGTAATCTCTGGAAAGGATTAACCAAACAAAAGGCATCTTTGATTGAGAGAGAGAGAGAGAGATATATATATATATATATATATATAAATATTTTTAATTATTTAGCGTAACATCACTGATTTATAACAGAGTTGATCGAGTTTTAATTTCGATTGCTTTTTATTAAATCAAACGATTTTGATTTATTACTAACATCCTCTAAGCAAATTCTTTGAATTTAGAACTTTGTAGGACTGCTGTTGCAAGAACTATATCTCTGTAGAATATCTTGCTTTCATGAGATGGAAGAATAGTGAGATATTTCAACAGGAGGATTAAAACTTTTGTGTCTATATTGTTTTGGGAGCTATCCATGAACTGCTAGAACTAAATGCAAAAATTAATCTTTAATTCCTTATCTTCCTTATACTTTTCAAATTGATGATTCTTCAAACTTGAAAGAAATAGATTCTTGGTTCTTGAGCAGCTCTTGACTGAACTCAATGGTGTTCAACTTTTCATATTCAATTTAGCCAGCGTCCTGAGCTATATCTGAGAGTGAATAGGTTTTGGAGGTAGTCCTACTCAAGGTCCGAGTACTGCCCAAATTTGATACCTCTATGTTTCGCTCAAGCCATCATAGAAGCTTAGGAGCTCTTCATGATGTCTAAGAACATAAAATAGACGCTCCTTCCCTGAATGCTCATCTCTAAAAAGTCAAAGATTTGTATTTTTTAGAATTATATATGGAAAC
>JAJKFJ010000271.1:0-11613 GCA_027382625.1 Tetmemena sp. SeJ-2015
AATTCTTAATTAATTTTTAGAGTAAATAATAAAGTTTAATTAAGTTTTCCTAATTTAATTTCATTATAGCAATTAAGAATGGAAGAATGGAGCACAGCAGCATACAGCAAGAGGTAGCATTGACTCGTAAAACCTTCAATTTCTGAACAATCTAGTGACTTCAGCAAGAGAAAATCACACGTGAAGATCCGCAGTGAGTTCACCAGCAATGGACTGTTAAGCAGCTTAGATATCTCGAGAGCATTTGGCCTTTCTAGCATGAGAACATGGTGGATGTCGAAAGCAATTCCAATAAAGAGCAGCTGAATGTAAGGAAACTCTTTTCACGAGAACCAAAGCACTGTGTGTATTCACCCTAAAGCTACTCTAGTTTCTTTTGTATTTCTAGCGCAAATAAATATCTACTCAAAATCTACAATTTCATCTTTATTTCTCAAAAGGCTTTGGTTTAAGCATTGCAAAAATGCAATCAACTCTTCAAAGATAAAATCAAGGAACAACATCAAAAGTACAGGGATAATACGAATGATACTTAAAAGATAGATGCTTGAGTAATAAATGGGCAAATTACAGAAGAACAAGTAGCTTAGAGCAAAGCGAGTAAAAACTATTTCGAGGCTTCTGAAAAACATGAATTGAATACTTCTTGAGTAATGAAAATGGCAAACAATATCCTAGCGTCGCTATTTATGCTGACATAATGACTCCAAATCTTCTGTTGCATATTAAAAGATTGCACAAATAATACAGAAATTCTAATTTTACTGCGTTAATGATAGACTATCCTTGGCCACTTAATTTTGCGATGAAAAATTGAATGAATTTTATTCCTTATTAAACGCAATCGATTTCAAAACTTTTCAACCTTCCAATAGAAGATCTTTAAAATTATATTTACCTATTCATGTGATCTATAGCCTCAAACTTTACAGATGCAATAGCTTCTATGCTCTATAAAGTTTACAAATAAGAATTCTTATAATAATAAACCCCAAAACCTCATTAAGGAGAATGAATTATTAAATCATCAATACTATACTAAACTTTAAAAACTCTTATATTAAACTATTATGCAAACTAATAATTTCAATAATCATATCTGTCTTTGACATAAAATAGTTTTTTCTGAACTTTATCATACAAGCAGGGATTATTTTATATTAATACAAACCTGACCAAATCATTTTAATTATTGAATCTGGATATAGTTTCGCAAAGTTTATTTTCAGTGACTAAATTGTTAATATCATGGACTTATTTAGCTTCTATTTGAGTATTAGGGCTCTTTGGATTCTGCTATTACTACCATTTAATGATTGATTCAAATTTATTTTTTAAGTCAATTTTTTCGATAGATGATAGTCTTGAAAATAGTTTATTATTGTTAGAATTCAGCACCTAAATTTTCTATTCCATTATTTGCTTATGTTCGAAGAGGATTTTATTGACTTGCTCCAAAACAATGCCCATCCATGTGTAACTGTAGGCTTTATTTCGATTTATTATGAGCTTATTTGAACTCTTTCTACTATTCCAGAGAAGTCTAGAATAGTTATTCCATGTTATCTATTCTCTAGTTAATGCTTGAAAATTATTCAAAAAATTTCCTTAAATGCTCTTCTAGTTACTATTGAGTGACAAATCCTATTGTAGGAGCTACTTTCTTGATGTCTCTGACAAGAACTTGAATAGACTATTCTATTTCTTGCTTGCCTTCATAAAGTAATTCTTAAATATTATTAAGAAAGACTTTGCTGATTTATACTTCCAGCGATTAAACTCTTTCTATAGCTTAGGTGACTTGATCATTTAAATTTGAAAACTATTATATCTCTAGTGATTCTGGGATTTTTGTAATAAGTCTATCATACACATCTCGCACAGCATCAGAAGTCATCTTGCCGAACCTTGAGACGATAAAGTCTTCAATTTAATTCAGGAAAAGTTGAATCATTAGGAGAATCAGACTCTTCACTTTCTGTTTTATTTTACGCTGAGTTCAATGATTCTAGTTCAAATCTTACTTATTTGCTGTCTTCTGCAATAGTTTTGGAATCGTTCTATTATTATGCATTAGTATTCTAAAGTAATTTGTTAAGAATCTTTTTAGTATCAGCCTGAGGAGTACTTGAATGCTATGAAGATTGCTTATCCACATTGACGACAGCTGTCTACTTATTCTTAAATTTTTTAGTATTGAGGTCAGCTATCAGCCAATTTTTATGAGCCTAAATAGCTTCTGGACCAAACTATTCCTCTAGCTCCTCCCTTAATTCTTAAAATGTTTACTAGCCTATTAAGTTCTATTTCTGTAGGTAGCTTTAAATTTGCTTCTTTATTTTATCATACGATTAATGCTATTTATTTGCACACTATTCTGTTTTTGAGATTCCTCAGATGACTCATAAAAGTTTGAGTCTTTTCCTTTGGATTAAGATTATCTCTATTTTTTGCTTGCCTAATAAATTTTCATCTATATGAGCATAAATTATTAAAATAGTTTATGTTAATATAGTAATAAGAGTTACTAAAAAGAATAACCTCATGAGTCTCAGCTGGTCATTATTCCGATTCAGGCATCTTATGCATGAATCCTATTCTTTCTATTTCTATGGCTTTTGAATCTCTTTCCCCATAAATAATAGTTTTTATAAAAAAAAAAACTATTTTTCATAGTCCCCAAAAATTATTTTGGAATAAAAATAGTTTAAAAATAGCTGCCTTATTAGTTTTAGACATTTGAATATAGTATCTATGATTAGTTCTTCAATTAACATCATTCTGTGCCCTTTAAAAGAGACCATTTAGCTTACCTCCATGAGCTTAGGCTTTTCTTTTTTAGCATTCTGTCCCTTGACGCAGCACCTGCTGAATCAGCCTCATATTATTTGCTTTTAAACTATTTCTTAAACTCTTATTTCTCTTCAATTCCCTCTATAAAAACTATTATTTGAAATAATTCTTATCATTTAGAGAGAGCAAAATAGTTTTTTTTCCGCTTTTATTGCTGATTCCAAAATTCTATTCAGTATTGCGTTGGGAGCATGCAAGTAAATTGGAGCATGCGAAAAGTCATAAATATGCTTATATAAGGGACATTTTTTAGCTTTTAAGTCTTTTTCAGAAATAATTTATTAGTGCGAAATAGTGTTTTAATTATTGTTCCCTATCAATATAATCTTAAGGATTAAAATTATTTTAATTAAAGAGTAGGAGTAATAATTGTGGGGCATCAATTTCTATTCTATTAAATAGAATTCATGACTTGAGGTCTGCCCTCATTCCAATATTCCTTGGTCATGCAGTTGTATCACAAGTTGCTTGTAGTTGATGAGGTCATCGATCTGTTCTTTCATGACTTGGAATTCCTCTCTCATTCGTTGATTACCCTCCAGATACTTCTGCTTCGAATTTCTAGGAATAAGTCTATCATCTTTCATTTCCTCCTCTTAGTTAGGCTTTGACCTTCTCTTCGTTGACTGCTTCATTAAGTAGGCTGATCTTCCTTTTTAAACTATTAAAGTAAGACAAAAAGAAAGTGTTACCACTGTAACTAATGGAATCGCTTAATGCCTTAGCGTATTCAGGCTTCATGTGGACTATCATATTATTAGATTAGTCTTTCTCTTCTCTTTATTTTGGCTCTTTAAATCATAGAATTTAGCCCATCTTAATCGAGTGATAATAGAATATCAACGATCCATTTCTTGTCTAAGTGCAGCCAGTCGCATTAGTCGGGTAAGTAATTCAGTAATGAGGGTTTTGATTAACGAATTCCAAAAAGTCATCTGCCATCAATCCATCAATCTGTGGAACAGCTGCTACAATGACCTCGCATCTCTTCAAGTACTAAACTATTCTTAGAAAAAAAGTTAAAATATCTCTTTCTTGCCATCCAATATACTCCTGATAAAGTAAACGTTTGTACAGTTTATTTTTTGAAGATAGGCCCCACATTCATGAGTCAAAAAGTCGTAAAGCTCTTTTTTATTGCCAATCTTTTTTTCTGAGATGATGTATATTAACCTCTTAGAGTTGAGGCTGTCTCTAGGCAAAAATACACTAGCAAGCAGTTTGTAATAAAATATATCTCAACACTGATTGAAGAAAAGCATACTATCAACTCAATTTAAGAACTTCAAAATAGTATAAAGAATAAATATGACAATCCTCTTACTAAATGCCAGCTACGGAGGGCAATGAAGCAAGACCTAGCAATGAAGTATAAAAAAATTACAAACTAGAAGTGAGAACAAATAGTCAGGAAGCTATAATAGGGCGCCAACTTACTGTTAAAAAATTTATTTCTGAAAGATCTTGGTCAATAAAAGGACAAAAATACTATAGTGATAACTCCTAAAGATTTTACTCAGTAAATTTGATAGCTGCAGTATCTAGCATAGGGGTCATCTTTTATCAGATATCCAAAGGGAACAATAATAGCAAAGCTATTTACAACTTTATCCTTAGATTGGCGCTAGAACTCGATAAAAATAGTCCCAACTGGAGAGAAAATACTCTATTGTTACTTGAAAATGCGACTTATCACCGTAGCTCCTACATAATGAGAAAGTTTATCTCCTTAAAATAAGTGTGCTCTATCTTTGCCCATATCACTTCGAGATGGCACCTGTTGAGAAATTTTTTTGCCTTCATCAAGAAAAATATTTCTCTGGGAGACTATAGCAAGCAAATCGAAAAAGTCATAGAGCACTATGCGAACAGCATTAAATTATTAAACTTCCATTGGGTAAAAGACTCTTTTAACAATTCATTGATCAGCTCGCTAAAATATCTCTATTTCAGAAAAATTTGATTTGGCCTCATGATAATTATCTATTATTCTTATAGGTGATAAAAATAATAAAATAGTAAAATACTACCTTTTAATTAAGAAAATTTGGATTTAGCAAGAGTGATTAAATTACTGAGATAAATCTTTTCAATTCAATATTTAAAAGCTCAAATAATAGAAATAAATGTCGAAAATATTGGCCATAGTTTAGGGGTAAAAAGAAGTCAAACATTTGACTTTTTTACCCCTAAAGTTCGAAACTTGTAAACTATATAATAACTCAATATAACTTAAAATGCACAGCTATTCTAAGATTCCACAACAATCCAAAATGTTTGAATGCGCTCATTGCGAGAAATAATTTGACTCATAATGCTTACGACAGAATCATTGGAAGAGGTCAAAGAGATGCCATCAACTGCATGCCTTATGGGTCCTATAGATTTAACAGGAAAAAAACTTAATTGTTTCGCCTGCGACAAATCATTCAATTCAATCAAGTATTGTAAGAAGCATCAAGAGATATGCAAACTTAAAAGTAAATAGGAAAAATAGAGGTAGATAACTCAAAAACGGAGAAGGTCTTGGTTCAAACAGATTTCGAGATATTAGAGAAACAAAAGCAAAAGTTATATGGCCCTGGTACTTAAATTCTTATTCCAAGATACTTATGGGAAACCAGCTGTGGTTATGCAAACTCAAAGCTCACTGAATATTTCTTCAATAAATTAAGAAGTGATTCATATATCAGAATTCAGGGAGATGTGAGGAATGATTATCTCTGGGATAATCTATGTCGTATAATCAAACAATAATTGGGCAGTCTATTCCAGGTGATCGTCATTGACCTTGCCTGGAAAATCAGAAACCTCCTTCCATACTCATGCCTTCCAAGATCAGCAATAACTGACATTCCCTTGTTCAAATTCTAAGAGTAAGGCATCATCTTCTACTGGGTACTTCCAGCATACAAGAAATTCGCCAAAAGAATACTTCAAGAAAATGGATATACCTATTTTCATGAAATGGTTTAAGCTTACTCACTTAGGCAACCCTATTAATTCAAACCCCCCAAATATTCCTACTAAAAATGCCTCGTATCCTCTAAGGGTGAGCTATCTCAGGAGATCATAAATACATAAAGAAATAAAGTCAGTGGTTAGGAGGAACTCAGAGAAGCCGGGAGATTTGGGAATGGATTGACAAATTTTTTCCTGATAAGCTTAGACTAGAAATATTTTCAAGGCTGAATGCCCACAGGATTAGAACAGTGCATGTTGGATTAGATATGGAAAATGATGCTGAAATGAAAATAGGCAAAAATAGTGATTGATGGCTCAATATTTTAGCAAAATTTAAGATAAAATAAATTAAGATAATTCTCATGGAATTTTTTATCCCTTTTTGAAGATAATAGTTGATTAAAATAATAGTTTAATAATTACTTTAACACAAGTTCAAATATTAAAACTCATATATAGAAAATCATTGCCTTCCAATTCTACCTTTAAAATGTATATTTATTGTAATGCTTCACTAATTCAAAAAAATTTAGTTTAATAATATTAACAAAAATTTATAGAATTGTGGATAATATTGCATGGATCAAGAATTGAAAAAAGACAGCTACAGCAAATAGACAAGGCTTTCATATAAGACATTCAAAAGAAACATGCATAGTGGGGCTAAAAGGATCAGTACCTGAAGGGACCCAAACTTTCAAAGTTTAAGACATTTTATTTGCATAAGCTAAGAAATATTCTTGGAGCCAATTCATATTCAAGATATAATAGAAAGACTACTATGGTGCTTATATTGAACTTTTTGGGAGAAAATATAATTTATTGGACTGATGGATTAAAATAGGAATAGAAATATGAAGCGAATGTTCAAATAGAATTATAAATGGATTTAATTATTCATGCAATCAGTGCGAAATATAAATTTAATGCAAAGACAAGTAGCTGGACTCTTTAATTTAATTGCTGATATTTATACAATGAATTATGCTTATTTTTAAATATAGTATGTGCCTGTTAGAATGCAGATGAGTTCATACATATATTATCTCTCTGGCCACTCTGCCATTTTGATTTCTCAGATTGAGTTTTTAGCTATCCAATTATTGAAAGTTGGATTATCGGAGCTAAGTGTTGAGTATATTTCAAGCAAAAAGCAGCCTAATTTAGTTAGAGTGTTCTTAAATGCATGTTTTTATTACTTTTGGCTAAGTTTCGAAAAGTATCGCTTTAGAGAATGCTCAGTTTGAGCCAAATCATGTTTAGACTGGCATAGTTGAATGTAATCTGTTATTTTTTAGTTTCTTTGTCTTGGCACTAGATGTTAGACTATGCTTGAGTACCACAATGAAGCTCTCTTCAACTGTCTAGGTGATCGTGGACTTAATTGCCTGCTTTTACTGGTCTCTGTCATCCATCAATAATTTAAAATGAAAATATTAATTAAAGTAGGCACTTGGTCAATTAAAGCCGCAGATGTATTCCATTTATTTATTTACTTAATCCTTGAATTTTAGAATAATAACTTTTTACACACAAAAATTTTTACCTTATTAATTTATAAAATATAAATAAAAAAATATTATTCGTAAACTTTGTAAAAAAAAAAAGGAAAGCGAATATCTCAGAAAGCTTCTAAACTAAAATAAATACCCTGAGTCTAAAAAGTACTAGTTGGAATTTAAAAAGTTTTTTATATTTATTCAGTCTCGAATGAATGATGCTTCTTTTCAGATTCTCTTCAAATTTAAGTGGCCAAAGAAAGTCCATCATCAATCAACTATATTAGGCTTTGCGATATTTTAATGGAATAAGTTTAGTTTCTCTAAAAAATATTGAAGTACAAATGTAACTTTTGATTACAATACTTGCATTTAACCTTAGTTTGCTCACCTAACTTTTTTGTTTATTATTCCTTGTTTAATTCGGCGTATAAGCATATTAATGTTCGAAATATTTGGTTCTTTCCTTATAGTTCAATAAAGTCTAGATTAAATATCCTTCAATTTTTTTAAAAACTACTTTCTAATAAAATTAAAACTCGTTTATATTTATTTTTAATTTTTAAAAACCTTATCATATTTTATTATAACATGAGCAAAGGAATGCTACTCCTTTTTTTGAGAATATGAAAATTTGCATTTTACTTTGAGTTAGCAAATCATGATATTAATTTCATCATAAATATTTTCTTTCTTCCGAAAATTTAATGAGCCTTATTTCTTACTGTTTATTTTGATGAAGCTTGAAAACCTCATTTTCTTTATTAGATTCGTTTTAATAATTAAATATTAAGCTGGTAGTGTTCTCTGTTTTAATATAAGTTTTAGAAGATTAGAGTATTATCTGTTGAAAGTTTTAAATGCTAATTTTAAATAAATAATTAATTTTCTTTATGGAATTACTTTTTATTTACTTTATATTTTATTAGCAATATACAAGGTCCTATTTTTCAGCTTAATAAATTATGTTTAATTAAATTATCTGGCAATATTTATTTAATTAGTTGCTGAAGATTCCTATTCTATATTAATTGTTTTCTCTTTACTGATGTGCCTGAATCCAATTGGTAGAAAGTGACCAGCGCTTGTCAGTGACGTTCATTTGAGGTCGCCCAAGATTAGTTGCTGATAGAACCAGAGGCCAAATAGATCAAAGAGCAAAGCTTACATTCTATAAGCACATCTTAAGTTTCACTACTGGATGCCTAGAGCGAGCTCTCTCCGACTTATCTGCTCGACATTAAGCTGAGACACCTGAAGCTACTGAGTAATTTGAAATTCAGGTCCTCGGTGGGTTTGAACGGCAGGGATTCCTATTTCACTGTGCTACGAGAAGCAAAGTCCGATTCCTCTTCAGGCTATAGGAAGTAATCCTATCGCTGATATCAGTATAAGGATAGCCAGTACAGGGTCGGCTACAAAAGGATCTGCAGCTCCATAATGAGTATGTTTTTGACTAAAAGTGCAGATAGGCATATTTAAAAATCTCGCTAATAAAATAGACTCACCAATCATCTAGTTAATTAATATATAAAGCTACATTAGTAAAGAGATAGTAATTATAACTGGTTTAATAATCTCAGCACTTAATAATCACAGATTTATTAGAATGGATTATTTAATTTATACATTCAAATTCTAATTATATATATTCTATATTATTTTTTGCTGGTTGATAGAGATAAAAGTATTTGGAGTCAGGTTCTTGTTTTCATAAGTATTATCTATTCTAGGTGTGATAAGTTTATTGATCTTTTGAACTTTGAAGTTAATATAATGAATATCTTCTCTTGTTTTTATAATTTCTTTAAGCAGCCTCATAAGATGTTTATGGTGGTTTTAAATGTTGTAGTACAAGCCTATGTTTGAAAATGGATTTAGTTTGCTTTATATTGCTCAAAGTGAAATGATTAGTGCATTTCTCTAGTTGAAAGTCTTCCATCTAGCATTCTCTATTCTTATTAAGTTTGAGTTACTCTCATTTTTTTAAAAATTAGAACTATTTAAAAAAAATTTTACATTTAATCAATGATACACATATAATTTTGTAAAAATTTCTTTATAAATTATAAGCAATTAAATTTCTGAATCAGATTCTCAAATACAAAGACTATAAGAAATTGAAAATTATCTTGAAAATTTACAATTTATTTTACTTTAATTATATTAAAGTCTAAAATTTATTAGTAAACTAAATTTAAATATAGGATGAATAAGATTAGGCTATTGCAAATATTTTGTTACAAATACAACTATTGAAACACGCAGATGCAAGCTGACAAGTATTTGCGAAGTAATAAAAGAGATTTCAGCCTTTAGTTCAAAAATTAGAGTTCATGTCAAAGTTCTTAAAATGCAAACTGAGATATTTTTCCCTCCATTTCACTTTTAATTCATTCATTTCTTAACCATTCTCTATCCAACACTATCCATATCACTTAAATTATTGAGAATGCTTACTTACCATTTTAAAATAGTTAGGGAGAGCTAGTTTTTAGTATTTTAAAATCTCAATTAGGATTATCGTTCGGATTCTTCTGCTGAGTTGTATTTGCTGTTCCTTCTCAACTGGTTTGAAATCCCATTTTCATTAATCCATTACTAGATTAATTAATTTAATTTTAATCAGCTACCTTTTAAGAATTAATCACTTTTGTATTTCAAACATTAATTAAGTGATCATCTATTCCTATCTTCCCTATAATATTAAATCCATATGATATGTATGAGTCTAATTAGTACTGGTGGTATTTACATAAATAAAATATTTATTGAGATGCTATTAATTAGCTAACTTTCTACTTAATCTGCAAAAGTAAAAGGTCAATATGATTAAAAAAAAGACTTCATAAAATAGATGTATAAAAGATCTGATAGTTAAATAAATGAAGACATCTCTTTAAATTTACTGCCTTGATCTTTAATTTCGTACTTTTTGTTTAACTATATCAGCTTTGGTTTTAATTTTTCTTAACAATTTATTTTCAAACTTACCTCTTTTCAGGTAAGAGATTAATAAAGTCAAGGTAGTCTAAGCTTGAGTTTCATTTAGATTAGCAATGACAAATTTGTCACCAATAATTTTAAGCAGCACATTAATTAATTTAGTGGCGGCAAACTAGATTAAATATACTTAATTCAATATATAAATGAGTCTTATTACACTTCAATTATTTTAGATTAATAACTGTCAGTTAAACTTATTTAAAATCTAAAATAAAAACTTTCCTCTTAAAAATAGTGATATTTGGCAAAGCTTGAATACGCATATTAATTCTTCTTATAAAGAGAAGCTGCTTTTTCTTTGTTGAATACGGTTGAAGATAATTAAGGTGGCTGAAGAAATAATTCAGTTTGAAAAGGGTGAAGGCCAGAGTGAAGAATAGGACAACGAGAAACTAGAAATTAATAATTCTAAGTGGATGTGATCGTTAATTAAAAAGCGGTTAATTAATTTTTAAGACTTTGGAGCTGCTGAAGATTACTTTTTAATGGAATCAGTGTTTTGGTTGCTGAGGGCTGTAATTATAGTTTCGCTGACTGGTATACTAATATTTGTGTTATAGAACTACAACACCACCCTAGGACGACGAGTCAGCACATATTAATAAACTTGTATTAAGCTATTATTCTTCTTCCACAATTAACACTTTCGTATCTTATTAAAGTATAGGCTATAAAAATGATTGTATTTAAATATTAATCTTAATATTTGAATTAACAATAAAGATAAATTATCCCTCATTTATTGGGGAATTTATTCACTTTTAAAAGATATCTAAATACAAGAGAGCTATTCTGAAAATTCTAATTCTCGTGACGGAATTAAAGCAATTAGTAAGCAATTCCCTAGTTTTAGGATAAAATAAAATTTGATAAAGATTTTAAAAGCTTAATCTGTTTAGTAGAGTAAGGTAAAAGGGTTATTCTTAAACATAAATTAATACCTTCTCGACATAGTATTTTTTAACTGCAAATAAAATAAGCTTAAAAGTTAGTTTGACCTTTTTTGTAAAGTTTGGAGGACGATTGAACTTCTGCTCTGAATATTTAGATACGGGACAAGAGCTCGTAATAAAAGAAGAAGCTCGTAATAAAAGAAGAGTTTAATTTAACTTTCTTTTGCTACTCCATATTTTACCTTATCTCTATTAGATAAACTTTTTAAATTATTACGATATTAGAATTGAATGTTAAAATTTTTCCAGAATCCAAATTAATTCCTAATCATTAATCAATCAATAATTAAATCAATCAATAATTAAATCATCCTATCCTTAAATTGCAACTTTAGTTA
>JAJKFJ010000407.1:0-10792 GCA_027382625.1 Tetmemena sp. SeJ-2015
GGTCACCGCCAGGGTTTGAACCCTCACCCCCTGGCACTCCACACTGTCCATGGATCACACTCCGGCTTCCTGATACTGTTGACGCTCAGAGGCGAGATCGTACATGTTGGACCGCGGTGGCACCCTATTGGACCTGATCTCGAAGTTTAGCTGCTGTGGATTAATGGGTTAGTGGGAAATTCAGGTGCGATAGTAGAGATCGTTATGCCTTAATTTAAACGAATAAACGAATCCGTAAAGTTAAAAGTTTAGAGATGTTCTTAATTATTTTATTAAAATTTGGGTTTTTAATTAAATTTCAAGAATATAGAACTTTAAAAAACGGCCATTATATCAGGAGCGCTTCATCAGGAAACTCAGCCTGCTCTCCTCTAACGTAGGTCAACAGTCACTCTATCAGATTAAAATTTTGAAAATCCTGCTTAAATCTATAATATCCTTAATTCGGGATAATTACAAAATTGTATAGGTAGTGAGTTCTGATCGAGAATTTATTATAAGTTTTATTGAATAGGTGAGTAAAAAATGGTTCTTAAATCAACATTAAAATTAATTTCATGTACTAAAAATAATATTTTTTATTTTAATATCACAAAGTATAAAATGAAGTTATATTTTATCTTAATAATATTTAATTAAATTTAATTCGAAAATAAAATTTACATTGATTTGTTTAAATTAAAAAAAATATTTTACCGATACTTGTCAGCCTCTTATTTTTATTACTGAGCTAGATTTATAAATTTAGATTCCTGAGGATATTTTCCAGTTTATACAAATTTAGAATACAATTAATTTTGAGATTTATTTAAATTAAAAATTTATATTTTTTCAAAAGTTTAAAATTTCAGATTATATTAAATATGTTTTAAATATTTTTAAATGTAAAGAATTTTTGGGGCATTTTACCATTTCCTTAATAAGAATATAATAAATCACTATCTTACATAAATTTAGCAAAAACAACAAATTTAAGCCTTAATTTAAATTAAGATACCCTGTAAGAGCTGTTTTTTATTATTTAGAAAATAAACCCAAAATCTACCTATGTTTACAGTGCATGATATAATCAATTGCATTAATGGGTTAATGTCACAAAATTATTCTTTATATTTAAGGACTTGTGAAAATGGAGTAGAATGTCGAATGCAACTATTCATTCAAGATAAATCCGTTCCAGAGCTCTCTACTACCTCGTCATAGCAAAGTTGCTTTATTCCAGACTTTGACCTTATTTCTTTGATAGATAGAAGACCTCCTCTAAAAGAGATTTAAGTAGTTGATGGGGAAAGAAAGCCTTGCAGTTTTGAATACACATTATGCATATTGTGAACATTAAGTCTCGGCTAAAAACTTACCTATGTGGAACTCAAAATCAGAAGAGTATCGAGTTGCCAGTTATTGTTTTAGTGATGTATAAAGAGCTTGCACTATCAAAATGAAAGTTCTGAAATCGCAAAGCAATTACTTCTAATTCAGATTTAACACTGGCAAGAAATAAAGAAGATCCTTCTAGGAGCAGTTTTTGAATGATGGACTACTATTAATCTACTATTAATTTGAGGCATCCAATATTTTTAAAACTTGTATCTAAATTATTATAACTTCACCAATTCATAAAATAGCAAATGAGACTTAACTAAGACAAGCCAAATCTCTCTAATAAATAAAGGACTTTCAGGCATCCAGCTCTAATCCATCACGAGTGCGAAAAATTCGAAATTTTGTATTTTCCATTTCAATTTCTGACTAAGTATATTTTGCCTTGAGTTTTTTTTTTAATTTGCTTAAAAGTTCCATATATGGACAAAAATCGGCTAAAATGCCAGAGATTTAAGATATTTTAAACTTTGATATTTGAATGGGGGTCAAATTTATGATATAAGTTTTTTTAAATGATATATTTATAATATTGTTGAAAATAGGGTGCTAATCAAAATTATTTTATGATATTGGAATTAAATAAGAAAAATTGTCTGAGTAAAAGTCTCTTATTAATATCATCTTAAATATATCAATCAATATTATTCTGCGAAAACACGAGTGCGAAAACATGACTGCTCAAACATAAGTTCGCCAACATTAATTATAAAATTTTGTAGCCACATGAGTTCTAAAACATGAGTGCCAAAACACGAGTGCCCAAGCATGAGTGCCCAAGCATGAGTTCTCAAACATGCGTGATAAAACATGAGCTATGAAACATAAGTTGCGAAGCATGACCAAACATGAGTCACAGAACACGAGCAATAGCACAAGTTGCGAAGCATGGGTTATCAATCATGGTGAATCGATAAATGAGATTTCAATCTTGATCTTCAAACATGGCCGAGGGTTAGAGTTTGAATCCATGCTTTGATACTGAACAACCAGAGTTGCTGAATCTTCGTTTGATCAAGATCTTTGATTGCTTGAGCGATCGCCGGTACCAACTATTCTCTATGACGCGAATGTTAGAGTTGCAACGAGAATCATAAACTTACTTGCTATCAACTTTTGCTTTCTTAAGTCATCGTTTCAATTGACCAAAGAGTTGTTCAACAGGATTCAGCCATGGTGAGTATTGCGCATTGAAGAGAACATAGCATGACACTTGAACAACTTGCATGTCTCGAGTACTTGAGAATATCTGTGTATCACTGCGTTGTCAATGAATATGAGAACATCTTTGTTCTAAGTCTGGAGTTAAGATCTCACACTATACAAGGTTCTGTCCACGAAGTTTTCTAACACCGTTGAGTCAGCACCACCTTCAAGAATTTGTGTTGCAATGACTTGATCTTGTGATAGTGCTGCAAGCAATGACATGAATACTTCTATCTGCGATTCTTCACTTTCTCTCTGCACAACTTCTGCACAAATTGGCCGAATCTGCCAAGTGCTTTGTCTAATCTGATTCTTGATTTGTCAATAAAGTTCTCTGCTGCATTCTGTTCCACTGATTCAAAGTCGTGTTTGTGTTTTCAACTTGTGAAACATCAGCTACAAGTTTCGTTGAGCGATCGACTTCTTAACTTCTGAGTAGCTCTCAACAAATTCTCCACTGCCCACGTTTGAGTTCGACATTGGACCACTGTTACTTGATTCAAATGAATAATCTCTTGCCTGCTTTTTTTTCAAGTGGAGGAAATGTATTCATAATTGTGCTCTGCAATCGGAGTGAGTTGAGCGCACACTTGCGCTGAACTATCATCTTTAGAACCTAGCAACATCAAATCTGATTAGATATACTTGCTGCGCTCATCAAATAGAATCTATCAAGTCGTTTCCGTACTGAGATTTTCTACTGCCTTGCATGTTCTTTCCTCACTTTAGTTCGTGGAGTTGTGAAGAGATGTGCGGAGTGCGATAGCACTTCATCATTTCTATTCTATTGTAAAGTATTAAATTATAAATTCTAAATATCTGATTCGATTTTAACTTACACTAATTGAATTCGCTGATGACTCATCTATCTCCTCGTCGTCGTCTTCACTCCCGTTGCCGAATCCACTTTCAAGTTGATCTTTGAGATGACGGCGAATGATGTTGTTGTTCAACGTCCACTTCCTCTTCTTCAACGTGTCAGATCTGAAGTTGCTTTCCTCAATGCTGATGATAATGAAGTCTTCAAACAAGAACTGCGCGAGTCGTCTCGCAACCCACTGTCATTTCTCATCGAAGTTAGGATCTGAATACTTTATATTAGAACTCTGGTATGAACCGAAATGCAATTTGAATTCATCTCGCAACACTGAACTCAGAGTTTTTGGACAAGGAATGTGATCACGAAACGAGCGAGCTCTCGTGTAAAATTTCTCTGAATGAGTTACATTCTGAACTTACTTCTCTTTCTCCAACTCTAATCCGTTCTCCATCTTCTCTCGCAACATATCCTCTTTAAGTCCTGCTCTTAAAGTTTCAAGGTTGACTCCGTGAGCTCCTCGAACTTCTAATCTCCGTTGAATTACTTCGCACATTTAAACTCGACTGTAACCACGAGGACCAGGTCTAGACGTTCCGTTCTCACGCTTCTTTTGCTCACGCATAATGTACTTTGATTTCACAATGATTTCTCTGACAACATCAACAGACATCTTTGGTTCCTTCGCTATCAACTTAGGTTTGACGCTGTCTTTGAAGTAGAGTCGCTTCACGAGTCGTTCCTTCTCAAACTTCTTCTGAACTCTGCGTTTGGATCGTGGTTGATTGATGAGTTCCTCCAACTCTGGTTCCAACTACTTCGTACTCACTGCAAGAGACCTCTACACTGGATCATCTTCCAGGTTTGTTCCAACGGCAGAGTTTGAAAATTGGTTGCGTTGCTTCAACGGGAGTTGAGATGAGTTGCTTTACTTCTTGTCTAACTTGCGTTGCTTGATATTCAAGTACAAAGCTCTAAGATACTCTATCAATGTTTCATCACTCTCAAAGTTGGAGATCTCAATGAGTTCGTTTAGTTTGCTTTGAATATCACTCTGAGGAAGATCAATGATGAGTCCACCTTCTAAACTTAGACACACAGTTGGAATTCGCACGCAGTGAAGCTATCTCGTTGTTGAATACTCTTTCTTGGTTGCGCTGAACGTGCGAGTGAATGCCTCATCTATGACAACTGGTGTCCATAGTGTAACAGTCTTGCGCCGACCTTGAGTCACGCTCTCTCTCACAGGTCCACTTGCTTAAGTATGGAGCAAGGTTGTTGAAATGCTAGACTCACTTCGATCGCTGGCAATGCTTCAATCTAAACTGCTTTCGTTGCTCTGATTCTATCTTCGAGCAAGGAGGTTGCTTGCTGCGTCGACTGTGCGCTTGAATTGCTTCCACATCTTTATTAAATATATAATTATGTTTTAAAAGTTTGTGATTGACTTACATTAGATAAAGTCACCTGTTACGACCAACAGTTAAGTAAAACTTCAGAGGAATGAAGTAAAACTTCGGTTGAGTGCAGTTAAACTTCAGTTCAGTGAAGTAAAACTTCAAGAAAATAAATCTTATCTTATACCTATTCGCGTTCTATCTCTGATATTGAAATCAGATTCAGCCAACTTTTTGTGTATGTCTATGTATTTTGGTGTTGATTTCAATGATAGTAAGAGTAAGTTCACAGTCTGTATCATGACTAAATATCTCTGCGTTGTTACTTACTCTCTCATATGAGTTACTCTGATTCTGAACTCACAGTTAAACAGAACTAACTACTTCTCAGAGATGTGCCTTTCACAAGGTCTAAGTCTTCCTCACCACTCATAACTCAAACTCTATCATTTCAAACAACTCTACTTCTCAACGGAAATTTTCACTATGAGTTATCACTCGCACCTAACTTCTCTAACGCAGTTTGCTAATCAAACTTTTCATTTGGCTCAACGGGGATCTCCATAGCTAAATTATATTTAAGGGGCCACTCATTCGCGAAGGTGCTACTCCCCCCGACTTTATTTTATATAAAGAGCCGACCGTTCTAGTTACCTCTCACACGTTTCGTCAGCGAGGTCTCTCCTCTGTTGTCATTGGCAGTTCTCTAGTGGGGTTACTCTCTATTACAAAGTGTTGGGAATCCTAAATGCTTGACGTCATAGAATCAGAGTTGACTTACCCTTGTTAACGTAGTTGCATAAATAAAATAAATGGAGCGAATATGAGAGACACTCTCATCACATATATAAATTTTATCTAGAAAGTTACATAAAATGAATGGAGCTGGCTCGTCTTATTAATAGATAAGGTGCCCCGGACTTTATACCTACTCCAATTTATGTAACGAAGGTGGTTTTAGTTCTTATATAATTTATGTAACCAAGCTTAGAGATCCACCCTAGGGCTTCCATTTTAAATAAATGAGAAAACTTTTGCATGCGAAAATGGGCCTTGGCTACTTTAAAAGATATTTAATAAATGAAACTCTGAGTTGCCTTGTTTCTCTATAATTGAAATTGGAAATGGAAAACTTTAAAAGTATGAGAACTTTCCATTTTGAAAGAGTTTCACTACTTCTTCTTCCTCCTCCTCATCTTTATCAACTAATTTTATCTCAGGACTTCGATCGCCTTCTTTGACCTCTTCAAAAATGCAAGCACCTTCCATCGATTATAGTTGCCTTCATTTATAAGCTATCATAGTTATCAATCCATGTCATCGTCTTTTTCCTCCTCCACTGATGACTGGAGGTCTTTGTCGTCACTTTAATAATCCCTTCTCTCTTGTTCGTACTCTTCTAAGCCTCTTTGCTTTTGCAATGACTAGCTTGAACTGAACTCCTGTTCCCCAATGATCTTCGTGGCTAGGATATTATTACAGACGTCCTCGATTTTCAAGAACAAGGGTGCTTGATTAGATGATTAACTTAATTATTATTGTAGAAATCAGAATGAAGTTTAAAATTGAAATTATCAAATTAAATCTTCAATTTAATTTGGGGAAATTTTTTTGACCAATTTAATTTACACCTACCGCACAACCTTGAAAATTTTAAATCATACTTTTATATTTATTTGCCCCTGATCTGAAACAATACACATTTAATGGCTTTAACATACTATAATATTGCTTCATTTCTAATTTTTTATCGCAGCTTTTTAAAATAAATAAGAGCGATTTCTAGAAATAACTCAATATTATATAATTATTATCAATATGAACAACCCTAAAACCCATCTTTTCTTATTCAGAAAATGAAAATGGATTATTATATTGCTTGTACTTAGATATATCTGCGTCTTATGAATGAATGGCTTTCGCCTGCGAAAATATAGAAAGAATGCATCTTATGGGCTCTTAGCGCTGACCTTTCGGCCGTTTGTTCATGCTCTGCATCCAGATACTTATCATCTCTCTCTTAGTCTTCGCACTCAGAATCACTGTGACATTTTTAACAAGCTGCTGCCTTAAAATCGAGCTCAATAATATATAACTTGTTTTGCATCTGCTGCCTCTTCATATAGCTCTTCGCATGTGAAAACAGCGACTCAACTGAGTTCAGCCATGTTGAATATGCTGCATTGAAGAGGACCACAGCTTTGAATTTTCTCATGGTCTCAAGCATCCTTGAGTATTTATGATTCATTGCGCTGATCGTTAGAATCACTATGCTTGCACCTTGAATCTCTGTGGTAGTGCGCAAATAGAGTAGAGTCTAGTAGATGTAGTTCTCAATAATCACTGAGTTAAAACCGCACTCAATTATCTTTCTACTTATGATGATATCATAGCTTATCATAGCTCTGAAGCTGAATAAAAACTGATACTTCTATGGCTCTTATTTCTTAATTGCAAGTTCTAACTTCATCTCTCCAAATTTCCTGAGGACTTAATCCTTGTTGGGACTCTCTTGTGAGATTGTAGTGGGGCCCACATCATATGAATATTTCTGTATATTATATGCTGATTCAGGTTCAATTCTCACTTCAGCTCCAATTTTTATACTGTTGCCTATAAACTAATTAACAAATTAAACTATTAGGATTATAATAAATGGAGCCTCGACTTACTTCAAGAAAAGAGCATGAGCTTTAGAGCAGTAATCTCTTAGGGAGCTGCCTCCTATACTCTTTGCGTACCCACATCCAGCTTCATATTGTTCACGTGGTACCTTGGATATGCCATAGCAAGAAGCAATTGTACTAGGTTCAACATAGCTTTAGTCTGCGTTGGTTTAGTTGAATTTTCTTTCTTTGCTGAGGAATTTATTTTAAGACCAGAGAGCATGTTGAGATGCTTTGCTCCTTAATTTAGGTATCTGCAAAATCAAAGATTAGAGATTATTCTTGGCTAAGAATAGCTGCTCTCTATAAATCTCAGCTCTCTAGTCTATCTATATTCTTCATTTAAGAGGCACCATTATTAAGTCTTGATTTATAAAATGGACAAATTTAGCAGAATTTATGCTTACATGAATCTTGATTTTAATTTAGATTAACTCAAATGCTACTTTTAGTGCAGTATAGTTTCTGTAAATGAATGGTACTTCTCCTTTTGAAAGTCTTTCAGAATCTCAATAATATATCATAGCTAACTATGATTGCTATTTCGAAAGAGAGCAACTCAACTTTGAATAATCTTAGAGTGAAAACTACTTCTATTATATATCTATATGCTTGAACAAATAAATTTCACTATTAGCTGAATTAAGAAAATGAAAATATCAGAAAAATGGGAAGTTTAAATATCAATATTTTATATAATAAGCAAAAATAAAAATAGTAGAACTATACACAAAGAATATTTGTTTAAAAAATAAATTTGAACTTAATAAAATAAATTTGATTTTAATTTTTAAAATGGAATATTTGAAGCTCTTACTTTTGGCTAGTCATCTTTATTTTAATGGAAAGGTTCTAAGATTTTGTGGAGAAAAAAATAATTTAAGCGTTTCCATTTTATTTAAAATCATTATTTATTTGAAATTGAATTCTTAAGTGGCCGCACTTCATGATCTTTCCCAACCAAAGGAATGCGTGAAGGACTTGCCTGGTAAAACAGGTGGTGGTCAGCGGCTGCGCCTTCATGTTCTTTTCTGCCTGAGGGAATGCTTAAGGTCTGAATTCAATTTTATTTAGGCTCTGGATTTTATTCTTAAAGAGCTGCATTATTTCATTAAATTTAGTTATTGAAAAATTTAATTTCCCATTTTTTATCATTTTTCATTTTTAAATTTTATCTTAAAACCTTAATTCCTCATTTTTAAAAACATTTGCAGAGTTTTATTTCTTCTTTTTCATATTTTAAGTTTACATTTTTTAGTTCTTCTTTTAAAATTAATTCAAGAGTTTACCTTTGCTCATTTCCATTTTTCCACGTAGCAAGATCTAGTTTAGCTCATTTTTCATTTATCGTTTTTAAGGTTTGTAAGTCTGAGTAATTAAAACTTTCTTTCATCTAAAAAATTACTCAAATTTGCCTGTATTTTTCTCATTTTGGTCATTCAATATTTTCAATCTTAGGAAATATAACTTTCGTTCCTCTATGAAATTACTCAAATTTGCTTGTCTTTTTCTCATTTTGGTCATTCAATATTTTCAATCTTAGGAAATATAACTTTCGTTCCTCTATGAAATTACTCAAATTTGCCTGTCTTTTTCTAATTTTGATCCCAATATCTTAAGTGAGTTTTTACTTTCTAAGCTTTGGCTTAAATTGAAGTATGTAAATTTCTATGATAATGCCTAGATTTTTATCTGAAAAACGAACTCATTTTAGCTTCTAGAAATTGCTGATAAAATAAACTTTCTACTAAATCTTCGCCTTCCAGACTATCTCCTGATACACAGAAGCCTAAAAGGCAACTGCACAATCAAGCCTTCGAGAGTACAGTCACTGTTATATCAGCTCTCCAAGAGTAAAGATCAAGCCAGTGAGTGTGTACTCTATGGAGAAGAATGTTTGAAAGTTTATAAAGTTTGGATGCTTATATTGAAATCAAAGAGTTCGAAGTTTGAAGAAATGAAGTAAAGCATTCTCATTTTATCTTGTAAATCCAAGGAAATTATGGTTGAGAACCCTTAGTAAATTTTCCAAATATCACTTTTATAAAATTTGTTATCTAAGTTTTAGAGTGATTCAGTGTTTAAATTTGATGTCTTTGAGAGTAAAATGTGATGTTTGAGAATTGCAAGGCGGCAATTTTAAATTTTAACTACTCTATTAATTGATTATTAATCTTTGAATTTGCTGGCTTATATAGCCCTAAGGCTCTAACTTTGAAATCCTGAGCAAAGATTATTAGGCTAAGAACTCACTCTTTACTTGTAGAATTTCCTTCAAATTGCGAAGATAGATTGCATAGTTTACAAAGTGCAAAGATTAGAATTTATGCGAAGAGGAAAAATTATTATCTGCATTAGATAGTATATGCAAGTTTTTAGAGAGAATAGTATACTGCTAAAAATGGCTGCTCCTCAATATGAGAGTTTACAACTAGCTTGAAACATGCGAATTTTGAGAATTAATGCTCTTAAATCCGAGAGTGGAGAGCTCAAATTTTCATGAAAACCGAAACCAAAATTCTAAAGAACCTGTCCATATGCTCTTTAAGCTTATTTATTGATGCCATGTAATTCTAAAAAATATAAGATCAATACTACATGATCTAGAAGATTAGCTCTCTGAAACCTCCATTTTCAAATAATAATCCTATCTTTCTAAATCTGAAGTTACTAAATTTCCAGTTGCTATAAAACTTTTGCAAGACTTGAGACCATTTGCCTTCAAATCTTGAGAAGTGGAACCACAAATTCTCATTTTTCAACTTTTGAAATTCAATGGATTTGAGATTATAGGTTACTCTTTCTCTAAGGAACTCCCTCTGAACTTCAAACTCTGGCTTGTAAGGGGATAGAATCTGCTATAGCATACTGAATATTTTCTCTTCAAATAGATGCAGAAGAATACTTTGAGATCTCTATTGATTATCGATTCATCAATATCAGCTTGCTTGTTTCGATAGAATTCTATAAGAATGCATGAGTTTTGAATATTATCTCACCTTCCTTCTATTCTATTTCATCTATCCTTCTTCTTTATGGGAGGGTTTGGGTTTTGGATTTCATCAATGATCGCCAAGTTCCAAGATAGCTTAGAGCTTTTCAATCCTTAATGAACCCCATAGCCCAAACCTAATCCTCCCTCTTTCTTTTCTTCTTTCTTTCTTTCTTTCTTTCTTTCTTTCTTTCTTTCTTTCTTTCTTTCTTTCTTTCTTTCTTTCTTTCTTTCTTTCTTTCTTTCTTTCTTTCTTTCTTTCTTTCTTTCTTTCTTTCTTTCTTTCTTTCTTTCTTTCTTTCTTTCTTTCTTTCTTTCTTTCTTTCTTTCTTTC
>JAJKFJ010000411.1:0-10750 GCA_027382625.1 Tetmemena sp. SeJ-2015
TTTTTTTGGATGGTCTGCAGAAGCCGGGGGCTTCTGCTCAGAGTGTGAGGTGGCGGGGGTGCCACGTGTTTAATATCCCTATTCGGCTGGTAGGTTTGTGTGCGTCACAGCAATATCATTGACGTCATGGCCCATCTTATTTATGCCGGGGGCCCTTAATTCCCTTAATTAATTAATTAATTAATTATTCTTAGCTATAATTTTGAAGAATCCTGATTTTCGCTAATCGGCCTTCTAATTTATGCACCTAGCTCCGAGTTGTCTTTGGTCCAAAGAGTTATAAATTTTAATTTATAAAATAATAAATAAATAAGATTAAATTAATAAAAAATATGTTTATGAATTTGAGCATCATTCTCCTATCATTTTTAATAATATCCAATAGCATAAAGTTGCTTTTATTTTTTCAAATGTATATTTAAAAATTTACTAAAAAATTTTATTATGTAGCGGAAGCTCAGTCATTATCTAAATATTGAGAGCGAATACAATTTATAAAATGTTAATAGATTTCAGCCAGACAAATAAACTATTACTATGAATTGGGTAATAAAATGAATAGGGATTTCCTCAAGAATAAAGACAGATATTAATTTATTTCTAAAAGAATATTATTTCTTAAATTTCATATCTAACATTATTAAAGAAATAGTTTTCTAATAATGACCAATAAATAGAGTTGCTTTCACCAATTTCATTTATTATCCAAAGTAAATCGATCCCTTTTAAAAATATATCTTCTATAGGATGGACTTCTCAAACAAATTAAATTATAAATTGCCGCCGCTTCACAAAACTAACTAGCTAATATTGAAGGCTTTTAGATTTAAATTTTTTGAATAAATAATTATAATTTATATATTTTGAGGAACTTAAAAATTACAAAGAATAACTTAATTTGGGGGGTGTCTTTCCTCGTCATTCACTTTTTTTCATGAAAATTTTAAAAATCACTCTCTAGCCCAAAATCAACTTAAAACAACAATTCCTAAGTTCAAATATATAACCAATGTGTCTAACCTGCTCATATTCTTCTATTTATTAAAATCATCTTAAAGTTTTGCATGTAGAAGAGAGAAAAATTAATCTCTAAGACTACTTTATAGATATAAAAAATAGGATTTTTATCAAGTTTAAATAAAAATTATTGAATAAATAATAAATAGATCAAGATGCTAATTTTAAAACTAACTAGGCTTTAATGTGTGCTCTAAAGTAAGAGAATTCTAAGCTCTTATGTATAAGTTTAAAGATTTATGAATTAATTGGTACATTAGAAACCATAAAATTATTAAGGTATGTAATTTTCTTAAATTATATTACAATCTTTTTACAATTAAATTATTTTACAAATAAAATTTCTTTATAAGTTCTCCCAAATTCTCTAAATTAGAAAATATGAACAGGTTGTACCCTTTGGCTTTGAATTTGGACCAAAGAATTGTAATTTTTGGCTGATTTTAGGCTAAATAGTTATTTTCCATTTTTTCACGAAAAAAGTGGATGACGAGGAAAGGCCCCCCTTAATTTATTTAATTTTTATAAATCATAGTAAGCATTTTAAGAATAAACTTTTTTAGTTATTAAGATTACAGCCTCTAATCAAATGATAATAGCAATTAAATTATTGTAATTTGTTGCTTATTTTAGCAGACTGATAATCTATGATTCGATGTTGTATCTATTCTATAGTGGTGCAGATTATATTTTTAAGGTTGTAAGTTAACAATGCTCTAACTCTTATAAAGATAATACTCCAACGACAATGTCTACTTTTTATTTATTCAAGCACAACATAAGAAACATTTATCATTTCATTAAATTTAAAGTGGCCTTCGTTAATCAGCTGACTTTAACATTCTAAACGCCGAACTCTTGTACAGAGACCATGCCAGTTCCTACCACAGGAAGTTAATAGGCCTACACTTCTAGTATCCCAACAAACTTGGACTACTACTAAATCTTATAATATATTTACTATTTCATTTCAGACAGTGTCCCCGATCCAAGATAGCAAATCAATCTTTTTTTAAATATACTATGAGTATTGGGTAAACTCTAGCACTCAAAGGCTCTATGATGCCACTTATATCAGGTGCTCATACTAGGCCCCAAAGCAAAAATTAAGTAAAGTTTTAAGATGACCTTTAGGATCAGATATTACAACTCCCATCATCGGCAGCGTATACATTTGACTGGCCAACTGATTGCTTTAATTCTCAACTCAATTTCACTTGGTCAGTGGATACTTACACTAAGGCCAAAACTCCTTCGTTCATTTAATTCTCAAACACCTCATCCTTAGTAAAATTAAGTTAAATACAAATTATAAATTATCCTAATCCACGATGTATCTTTCATAAGAAAATTAATATGAAATTATTTTCTCCAGATGATGGTGATATTGGCACTTATGTATCAATTCCACTAAAATATAAATATTTTGTAGTGAGGGTAAGGTTTGAGGTACAATCTAAAGTGAATGTGTATACTGAAAAGACCATTGTAGTAGAAGTTTATCCAGAGGATTCATATTTGTAGGACTCTTTCTACTGCCCCACATCTAACATTCCTGTTCTCTTTTATTCTAGCTCATCTAATATTCATTGGTTCATGATGGATATGGACCCTACTGGGTATCTATTAAATTTTATCATTTTGCTGTCTGCGGAAGAACTAATTACTAATATGTAGACAGGACTACAAACACGTACTCAGGGTTCATCGCTTCTTATACTCTTGGAATGAATTTGGATTTTCATATTACTGTTATTAACAGATCAATTTTAATAGATAAAATTATAGTTATCTTATTATTAGAACAGATATTAATTATAATAAAGATAAAAACTTTTTCTCGACATAAGAGGGATCATAAATGGGAAACCAACCTTAATTCCAAATTTCTCACTCTTAGCTTTCTAATCGTCAAATGATTTATCTTTCTTAATAATAATTTAAACAGCTTAATTTTTATATAAGAAGGATTCTACTACTTTTGTAACTTTATGATATACTTGTTAACAGCTTCTGAAATATGTTATGAATTATTGACAGAGATATCAAAATTTAAGAAAAAAGCAAGCATTAAAATATGGAAATATTTAAAATGGCAAGATCTTTTGTTAATTTCTTAAATTTTTATTTATAGTAGGCCTTAAACAGTTTAATTTAAAGACAAAAATAATTCTTCAGGATTTTCTTCGATTCTTTTATAGTTTAATATAAAATTCATTTTTCATTTAGTCTTATTTAAATTTACTTAAAATATCTCAAAAATTGCCGATATTATAAGTTAAAGTAGTCTATTTATTTAATTATTTTTATAATGTCCTTGACAATAATATTATCCAATTTATTTATGCCCTAAAGACTTTCCTAATATTTGTATAATTATTATTATTAGAATGACACTTTGTTTTCGACATATAATTGCTTTCTTTAATATGGCTATGAAATAAAAAAAGAAAGTTCTATCCAATCTGCTTTTCTATTTAAATTATTTATCATTTTATATTGTCTAGTTATACTAATAATTAAGATATCTAATACTCTGACACAATAGCTTCATAAAAGAGGTAAAAAATATTTTAGCAATAATAAATCAATAAAAACTTAATGATTCAATGAAATTTGATATCAATTTAATTTTTTTATTTTTAAATTAGCAAAGAATCTTTCATTTTATAAATATAAGTATTCTGATAGAAATATTAAGTTTTTAAATGAAAACTGAATAGATTTTTTAACTGAATGAAATTATTATGTTTACTTAATTAAATGTAAGATTTTTGCCTTCGTTTCATAATTTAATTATATTTCAATTCTTATGTGTGCTGCCGAGCCATTTGTCTATCATTTATTGCTTAAAGAAAACAATTTAATCTTAAATGATGATTCTTTTCTTTTTCGCAATTCGTATTTATGTTAATCATAAGTTTTAATGGTTATTTAGTATTTTATTATTCTATAAAATTTATAATAGCTCTTTTCAGGCATAGTATGGAAGGAAAGTTTATAAAGGCAAGATATTATAGCAATTATTTTATTCATTTATAAACACATAATTTTGTATTAGAAATAGTTTTCCACTCCAAGTATTGCAAAAAGATCTTTAAATTGTTATTTATTTAATGTTAAAATGCAAATTGAAATAATATTATTATAAAAATGTAATTTTATTAGTACCGAAATGAGTGAGCCCCATAATAAATTTCTCACTTAATATATCATAATTTATAATCCTAAATTTGAATTATAAGCATAGAACGGTTAATCTTAACAAATATAAGAAAACAAGTGCAGTATATGTGAATTTTTAAATATAAACATCTTATTATTTATATCTTTATTTTAACTTTTTTTATTCCTATTAATTTTTTACTCGAAAATCAGCTTTTTCTACATTAAAAAATTTCAACTTGTTTATCACACATTGAATAATATTGAAATTTGAAAATTGATTTAAGAATATAAGCTTAATCTAAAAGTTAAATTATTAAGAATTAAGATTTAATTTAAAATAGTGATCTAGGAATCTCTGACTATAAAGTAGAAATAAAAATAATTAAAATATGTTTTTACAATAATAATTCACTTTTAATTGAATGAGACTTTTTAGTGTTTCTTAATTATTTTTATTTAATAATAAAAAATAAAGAATTTAAAGTAGATATAGATACAGGCTATCTTATTTTTAATATCAGTACTTGACAGGCTTTCATCTCTAAAACTACTTCGTCAGAGGAAGAAATCTAGAGTCATACATAATAAAGCTATCTATTTTTAAAAAGTTAGTAAAAATTTGATTTTAAGCTTGACAAAGACTACTAGTATGTATTCTTTAGGACCTTTGAAATTTTATAATGTAAAATTATATAACAAAATACAATTATTATTTTGTATTTTTCGTTAAAAAAATATAATATGAATCTTTTGGGAGAGATCTTCAAGGATCGGGCATAATGTTCTCTGGGTCTGGAATATTTCAACTGTTCCAATTAAAATTAATTCATGGATGCAGCAACTTCATATACATATCTTGGAATTCAGAAAGTGGCATTAACAGATAAATATTTGCTCATTCATTTTTCTTCATATTTAAAGATGGATAGACGATCTGGTCCATGGGGGTCTATAACTTAATTTACTTTAAACAAAAAAGAAGTATAAATACTTATGAATTAAAGAATACCCATAGGACTTAAGATTCATTAAGCCAAATTTTAAATTCAAATTCTCTAATCCTTAATTCAGAGGAATATAAATAAGAAGTCTTAAAATTTAATATGCCCACCTTTTCACTTGTTTAAAATATATTATATTGATTGTGCGGATTCCAAAAATATAACTACCTTAATTTTGATATGAATATAATTTATAATAAATAAAATAATCTTTCATGAAATTTAAAACCTTGATTTATTCATTGATTGAATTAAAAATTCGAGTATCATAGAACTTCCACATATAAAATCAAAGTAGATTGATATCTCCTGGTTTAATTCACTTTATAAAAATAGGTGCTATTTTGGGTTTTTTTCAGGTATTAATTTAACCTATCGATTCCACATTTTTATATAACGATATTAATTCCTTCTATCCGTTTCTATCTTCGCCTTTCCTCGTCATCCACTTTTTTCATGAAAATATGAAAAATCACTGTCTTGCCCAAAATTAGCCAAAAACACCAATTTTTTAGTCTTAATTTAATTTCAGAGAGCCTTTCCTGAACATATTCTTTAATTTAGAAAATAATTAGAGCCTTCCAGAAAATATTTATTTATAATAAATCAATTTATGAAGGAACAATAATATCATTAAGGAAGGTTTATGCATTTATATATTGAAGATATATAATGTTTTAAAATTATTCAAAATACACTAAACTTCCATATCACAGTATTTGAGCTCTCTTCTTTTTAGTTCTCTTAAAAACATAAACTTAGCTAAAAATTATATCTAGGTCAATATATTTTAATAAATATATACTTTTCTTTGTTTACATAATAAAATATGCAAACCCATTTACTCTTTTTCTCTTTTAAAATATTTTATAATTAAATATCATTCCTTTGCTTTTAAATAGCTTAGAGTATGCTTAAATAAATTAAATCTTAACATTAAATGTCTTTAGTAGCACAGATAATTCTCTTGGTTATCTTTTTCATTTTTTGTATTAAAAAAATATATATGTTTATATTCTAAAAAAAGTCATATGACTATAGAGTTGGCTTAAAAATATTATTTTTGTCTGACTGCTTTTTAAGAGCCAAGGTATATTTTCTAAATTAAAGAATATGTTCAGGAAAGGCTCTCTTAAATTAAATTAAGACTAAAAAATAGGTGTTTTTGGCTAATTTTGGGCAAGACAGTGATTTTTCATATTTTCATGAAAAAAATGGATGACGAGGAAAGGCCCCCCCTTCTATCTTCTAATAAGCTTCCATATTTAAGGGGAATAATTTAGTTCTAAATAATTATATTTAAACAAGAAAATATGTTTAAAAAATATTTTTAAAGAACACTCCGGGCAATAGCTTTCTCTACAATAATTTAAATTAATTTACAGCGGGAGTGAGCTCAATGAAGTAAGACTTTTTCATCTATTTTTTAATCGAATGATTTCTGTGGGTCAATTCATCTACATGTTAACCTAAAATAAAATTAATACCAAATAGATCTTCAAAAATTATTTCATAAACAAGATATATATTTTACTTGTAAAGCAGATATAAAAATAAAACTCTGCTTTAATATAGAAAAGCCCTATATATTCAACTGACATAAAAATGTAAATGCGAGTAATTAGTTATAATGAATACTTATTGAGATTTAGGTTATGATTGATCCCCTCATAATCAGCTTTGAGTTCATACGGCTACAAATTGTACTTTGTAAAGATCAACTAATCAGATGGATCACTTGTTGAGCGAATTGAATGGAACGAGTACTAAATATACTCAGCACACCTCATGCTATCTCCTACCAATTCAACCAGAATTGTAGCCACTTGGGGATGCGGAGACAATCAAAATCCATCATTTATTTTCAAAACTAAATATTATAAAAATTTTAATTTATTTTTATTATAGAATTGTTCATTATAGCAAACATTTAAATTATTTTCAATTATCATCAGATAGTTGATATGCAGCATTTATTCTTAGCTATAAATTGAGGCAGACATTCAATTTGATAAGTTAGATTTTGTGAATTATTTTTACTGATTTATAACTTTTAGCTTTTTTTTTAAAAAAATAGTAAACTATCATCGTAATTATTGGTGATGTTAAAACATATATTTTTTGCAAATTAAGTTTAACTTTAAATGATAAGAATGACGAAGAAATTTTGATTAAGAATTTCGGAAAATAATTAAAAATTGAAAATGTCGATTCAAATGAAGGAACTACCCTTATTATATTATAGAATTTAAATTAAATTGAAATAAATTAAATTTCATATCTACTGTTTGTGTTTTAATTCTAAAGTGGCAGTTTTCAACATAGGGACATCATTATTTTATCACCCATAAGTTATAAGAATAGAATACTGCTCCTTTCTTGGTCTTCTGACGTTACTGTACCTTTTTTCAGACTGAATTTATTCGAGAGAAATGGAACAGTTTAAAATAATATAAGTTTGGCATTTTTCCAGATTACAAAGAGGTACTTATCAAGATTAAATATCTTAATTTTAGATTACTCAAATGCATTCTTGTTGAAGATCAAAGATTTTGACAATTTCATAAATTATAATGACAAACTGAAATTTAATAAAAGGTCTTTTTAAGATAAGTATAGTAAATAATTTTAAATTAGTTAATAATTTAAGAATTAATTTCGTTTGGGACTAGCCTTGCAGCATAGCCACATATACAGATGGGTATTTTACAGCTAGAGGTGCGCCTGTAGGATCCAATCGTGCCAATTTATTAATTCTAATTAGCTCTACTTATTTATTAGTAAACGGGGACTTTAATATTAAAGTTTAATTTATTTGATGCTACTTTATCACAAACAACTGGCAAGCTATGCCCACTACCTTGAAGATTAAACTTATATCAATTTTCTTTATAAAATATTAGCATATAAAATAAGTATAACTCATGGCTTGCTCCATCAAAGCTGTTTTATAGATGGTATGGAAATATTATTTAAACACATACTAATTTTAATATTGAGAACATGGTACTCTACCCTATAACGAACTCCTCTGCTATTTTATTTGTTGCAAATAGGAGATAGATATTCTTTAACTGTAATTAAACTTCTATTCCTGCTGCAGTAACAGTTGCTAGTCGTATAGGAGTCACAATAAACGATACAGCTGGAGGATTTTATTTTTCTTATTTATTATTTCAAATTTAGTGTGATGCCAATAACACAATCTTTGTAATTACCCATTTATACTATGTGCACTGGAGAGGCTCTTACATATACTTTAACTTATCAAAATAAGTCAGCACTAAGTGTCTCCACTTTGTTTTCTTTCGACGCCTCCACTAAGAGCTTGATATTCATTTAAATAAATTATTTACAAATTTTATTAAGAATTAACAATTATGCTACCCAAATAATTAGATATAATTAATCCAATTATAATATTAAAGGATCATTTGTATTATCAATTGTTAAAAACGGTTCAATTAATTCTTATTATTGTGCAATAATAAAGGCTTTTTCGAATTCTTTTAAAGGTATTTACAGTTTTACTTACACGGGAAATATTTCAACTACAGTTTCAGCCTCTTCCTCTTTCTAAGTATAAATAAATGCAAACTTAGCTCCTATGCCTGTTTTAGATTTTTAGAATACAGTGACTATGTTTGCATTTCACAACTACTCCTGGAAAGTAGCCTTTGATTATGATTAGGAATAAGATACTCCATCCTTTGATATTAAAATCTACAACTACAACAACGTCTCCATCTCTCCTTCATGGCTGGTCATAGACCTCTCAGATTTAAAAATAAGATGATACAGGCATACAGTTTTCAGTTATCAAGCCACCATAAACTACTACTGCTGCCTCTACCTAGCAATATTATTTTTCAGTCCTTGCTATGGACAGCTACAATACTGCTACTCCTAATCGTTTCAATATTAGCAAATATTTAATTTTTGCTTATATTAGCTTAAAGATTCTTCCTAATTACGCTCCATCTATAAGTGTCAGCATCAATAGAACTATTCCTACTATTTATATCACGCAGTCTTTCACTTACACTATAAACTACTCAGACTTTGTAGATGCAGAAGATGATAACTTCACTATTATAAGATTAAAATTATATTAGCTGTTCTAAAAATTACACATCGGCCCCCAATATGTTGTGGACTAATATCTAAGTATCCTTAACTGACCCTAAAAGCATTGATTTTAGTGGCTAAACTCTTAGAAACAACAGTTTCAACGGAACTTACATATTTAGTTGTCTAGTTTAAGATTAATGGGGCACTTAAATATTAATTACATAATTACTTCTGTTTATTACAACTACTCTCTCTTGGTCAAACCTAAAGACTAAATCGTAGTCAGCTACTTTCAACCAAATATTTCTCTACTCTTGCCTGATTCCATAAGTTTAGAATATTTGGGATATAGTTCCGATCCCTTGGGAGAGCCAAACTTTTATTTTAATTTATTCCCTCTATGTAAATAAAACCTTATATGACCCCTCCTTGCTTTCTAATAAATGATGAATAATTTAAATATGCTATTTTTGTATTTTATTTTTCCTAAAAGCAACTCTATTAATTTTAAACTTATTTTAAAACCAAATTAAATTCTGATTGGCTTTAATGGTAAAATACAACTCTGTCAATAGATGCTAATCCAACTGACAATTTCTTTTTATTCATAGGGTGGGAATCACTCTCTCAGCATCAAGTTTGAAGATTACATAACGCAACCGAAGTATATCAACTTCACTCTAGAAGTAATTCAAAACTGGCCGCTAAAGGCACTAATTGCATTTTTGTTTTAATGGAACTCCCTAATAGATATTCTATAGCAAATACTTGGTTCTTCCTTCACTTTAATAAATCACAAATCTTTCTTATTACTTAAATTTATAGATACTGCGTTTTATAAATAACAGAGAGAAAAGTTTGACATAATTAATATTTATAGCTATAGCTTACTAATTTATCTGATTATAATTTGTATAAAAAAAATATCATTAGTTTGAAATTTCTAATAATCCTGAAGGAAGAAATTTCTCAATGTATTTCAGGCTAGCCCAAAGTGGAGGGAACTTGCCTTACTTTGTGTCTCGAAATTTTTCAAATGGAACTTTAGGAGGTTATGCATCGGATAATGATATTGACTCTTACGCGATGGAATGCGTTGGTGTGGATGATGCCTCATGGGAAACAGTTCTCACTTTTAATCTTATAATTAAGGGTAAGTTCTCAGCTATGATATTTAAACCACAAATATAAACTTGAACACTGATAACTAATTATAATTATAGCTTGCTACTACAAGTGCTATGAATGTTGGGATTCAGGCTACAACAACTGTCTTTCCTGCAAAGAAAAGTTTTACTTCTATAACAATGAATGCCTTGAAACTTGCATTGATGGTTACTTTAATGACTAAAGTACTCACTACTGCACTAAATGCCCTGATTCTTGCTAACTTTGCAGTGGATCTGATAGATACTCTTAGTGTGAAAGATGCGCTCTAGGCTATTTCGCCTTGAATAATGGGTGCTACACAAAATGCCCTGATGGATACTATG
>JAJKFJ010000447.1:0-10578 GCA_027382625.1 Tetmemena sp. SeJ-2015
AAGGAGCATGAGCAGCGAGGATGAAGATAAGACAGTGAAAACTAGCAAGCAACTTGCTTCAAAGCAATCTAAAACTCATATGCTTGGAAAGCGAAGTAATTATCTCAAAAATTTATGAATTATTTTAGAGATGAAAGAGGTCTTTGGATTGGCGATGAATGATGAAGCAACGTCTGTCCTCCACAAAATCACAAAGGGATTCAAGCTCACCATGAACAAATATAAAATAACTCATCTCTCAAAAAACCACCTCTCTCACAATATTAGCTCGATGAGATTAGGGAGTTCATAAGAGTCAAAAGATAAAAATTGAACAGAAAAGGTCACTCCTTCAGCTTGATGTAAGAGAACGATGATGAAATTATCAACTATCTCTCCAATTTCTATCAAGAGAAATAAAAAGAGGATGGCTCTTTTGACAAGCAAGATAAGGCAACTCTCGAAGCATCTTCTCTTCATAACCCTGAAATTTAGCTCCAATAGATCAAAGTCTCCAAATTTATATTGGAAAACTACAACTACATACAGATGGATCTGAAGCTTCAAGTTCAAAAACAATTAATTTAAAAATTTATCGAGAACCCTCAACTCATGCTTCACTGCCAAGAGTACCAAATCAGTCTTGAGAAAGAGAAGCCTGATAAGATTTTCATGAATAGGGAGTTAGACTCATTGAGTTTCGAAATGAGGAAGCTGAACTTTAACTAAGTACTTAGCATCCACTTCATGATGTCGAAGACCCTGACCATTCTTCCATATGAAGGATAAGCATTATAATATACCCTTTATCCATTTCTGAACTCGAAGAATATTTCAGAAAAGATATGCGATGCTCAATCAGAGATTCTGAGTTAAATGATACTCACCCTTAAATACCAGCAGGATAATGATATTCCTTACAACCCACACTTTATCGGTATCCTCGTTGAGTATTGACCAATGATGCTTAGAGATGACATGCAACTTGAACGGCACTCTGTATCAATATAGCAATATATTAAAGAGCTGGGATTTAAGGAGATTGAGTCTGAGTTGATTTCAAAGAACCCAAGAAAGTTTTCTGGCCTGGATTCATCAACAAACTTATGAATTGCTCTCAGAAATCTAAGGAAGTTCTCATCAAGTAGTATAAGTGCTTTCAGATCCTTTTGATATTGTTGATGAGCAACTTGAGCTGATAAGATGCAGAGACATACTATTCTCTCTCATCAACAAGATGGAAAGAATAAAAAATCCCTCTAGAGCGATGTCTGCTAATCCTTCAATCAATTAAAGATTTCTCAAAATAAGATATTGCGACTGTTATCGAGCTTGATGAACAAAACTGGATGAGGGAGATCACCAAGCGAACTTCATAGTACTCTTCAAAGAAGTTGGAAGAGTGCTAGAATAGGGAGGAAAACAAAATAATGTTCCAAGATGAGACCAAGGACTTTGAAAAGCGAAGGGAAGTAGAATTGGAAGAATTGATATAAATATCTGAGAAAGTAGAAAATGTTTGTGATGAATACAAACATAACTAATCAAGCAATTATTTTAGCTATTGTGCTTAGCTGCTCGAGCAGTACCATCCAATGTCAACTTCCGACTGCATCTTGGAAAACCTGGATAATCATCATGATAGCTGAGTACAGGAAGCAGCGAGGAAAGAAAGTTCTCCTCTTGTTCCTCAACGATATATTGAAAACCTAGGCTTAGCGATAGCTACTTCCACTAGGAATCAATTTAAGCATTGAATCCATAGAAAAATTGTATGGATAGAAGAACACTCATGAAATAGAAATTGTTGATGAGTATGACTAGATAATAACTGCTCACCCTTTCAAAATAATTTAAGGAAAAGTGTTTAGAATATGGGACTTGACTCTCACTCAATGATATCAATTCAGTGAAACTTGCTATCCTGGAATTCAGAAAATCATCCAAAAGACTCTTGGATAGACTAAAATTCTCTCCTTCCATAGTGAAGTTTAATTTGTTTCAGAAATTCAGCAATATCTTGGAGGAGACATCGAAATTTACAAAATTTAATCAGATCGAGTTGACAACAGCATCAAATAAATAGAGAAGCATTCTTAGCACACTTCTCTCATTATCTTTTGCGTGAAAGACACTCAAGACAAGTATGAAAAAATAATTCGCTAAATGTGAGTGGTCAACTTCAAGAGGGGAGTTACTATTGAAAACTTAGATGAGATTCAGCAATTGCACTCGGGAGTATTGATGCTAAGCCAGGATGAATGCTGCAGCTACAATACGAATTTCAAACAGGAAGCAAAGGTGATCATATCATGCAACATCAACTCTGAGAGTCAGTATTAATAGATGAAAGGCAGAAGCTCCAGGACCAGAGTCATCCTCCAATCAGTGTACATGGCATTAACAATTAATAGAAGAGTTAGATCATCCAAGTCATGAAGAAGCTCTCGATGCAGCAGCTTTTCGATGTATAGAAACTGCTCGAAGTGGTCTACAAGAGGAGGGACACCAAGATCCTCATCGAGGCACTCCAGCAATCAGTGGAGAATAAGGATGCAATAAGATCTCTTCGGCACTTGAAGCAAGTGCTAGGCGAAAAAGATTTTTATTTAAAAATGTGAGTCATTCCCTTCCCATCTTCGTTTAGTCATTAGAAGGGTGCAAAATAATAATTAATTCTCAAAGAAAATGTATTTCAATATTATATACCCAAAAAATTCACTTATTGCAGTTTCATTGATTGCTAGAAGAAGAAGCCAATATCTGGAGATGATTGGGGTAGGCACGTCAAGAAGCTCTAGAATGCATTAGGAGCGATGGAGGAAATTGAGTATAAGAGATGCTTCTGAGAGCATTGTGAAACATGTTTAGAATGTAGTACTCGAAAAGATAAAATAGGATTAAAGTGTTTAGCATCCTTTGGTGCGAATTGGCGAGGTTTAAAATTTGTACTAAATTATCCAAAACTGATTCCATCTTCATTGCAGATATATCTTATAGATCTTTATTAAATTTAGTTTATGCTGTCCTTAGAAATGAATGAGGGGCAGAAGAGGCATGGAAAGCACAAGCAGCTTAAGTGTGAAGAATGCCTCCTTAGCAAACCATCTGAGAGTTTTGTAAAGGGATATGAACCTCAGATATGCAAAAAGTATTGGAATAGGTTGTTAAGCTAGACAAAGCGATTGGAAATGAAAACATCAATGAGCAAGAAAGGAGGATATATATATTCTTAGTGCAAAGAGTGAGAGCTAAGAGTTCTTATAAGCAAATAATTTTTAATAAAGTTACTCAAAATGTTATTATGTATATTAAACAACAAGTATCAAACACCAGTTAGGCAATCATTAATTAAATGGCTGTTATTTATTTCAATTTGTAATTATTGACCAACTCATTGATTAGCTTAATAATCCTCCTGTTATTATTATTGATTTAGAATTGATTTTTTAAAATTTTAAAACTAATAAAATTTTAAGGGAAGTGAGTTTGAATACCATAGAGACAGCTGGAGGCAGTAACTTTAAGTGACAGTTTTATTTTGCTGGTGAGATGTGTGAAGAGAGTAACTTAATTATTAATTAATTAAATATTTTAATTATCCTGTAATCAATTAAGTCTCAAGTATTATACTTTGCTTTTAACTAATCGACTTCATCACAGTTAAGTTTGTTCGACTTAATATTATGTTTATGATGAAATCGAACTTTGCTGTAAGCAATTATGCAACCCAACACCCTTGGAGCAGATAGCCTAACAAGAGGACTTGATACACAAGTGTGAAGTAGGAAACCAAGGCTGGAAGCAACTATAGAGTAATGGAAACCTTCAAAAGCTTACCCTCACAGAGACATCTACAACTGCGAGGAGGACCTAGAAAGACTCAAAGATCTACCATTACTACAACGACAATCAATGGAGTTGAGTACAAGCCCAAGCAAAAGATCACTATCAAAAGCTAAAAGGAGAGAGGCTGGTTTGATAAGGAGCGATCCTCGACATAGGAAAAAAGAATAGACAGTCGAAGATTCTTACCGGAGACTATCTTGACAATGACCTGGACGCCATTATGATGGACTACGAAGTCTTAGATGAACACTAAGTCAAGAAAGAGGAGGAATTCTAAATCCTCATGACGTAAACCAAGAAAATGGACCAACACTATGGCATGAGCAACTCTGACAGAGAAGGACCTAGAGGAATGCATAGGACTGCTAGCGTCCAAAACTCAAACACCTAAGATACACCGCGTGGCGAGAAGCCCGGAATCTAAGATTCTGCAAATTCAAATTTTAAATGCTTTATCTAATAGGTGGAACATTCTCAAACCCGTGAACATTAATAAGTTTAATATTAAGAATTAGTCAAGGCGTGATCACACTAATAATATTAATAGCATAATGTCCAAAATAATTATAAAATTAAAAACGCAATCTGCAGAGAAGAGAAAATCCTCTAAGAAGAGATTATGCACGAGGAGCTGGCCCTCAACAATATGCTAGAGAACTCACTCAATCCCATAGACAACAAAGAATAGCTGGATGAAGAACTCCTCCAAGATTTGATCAGACTATTTTAAACAACTGAGTAAGAGACCTCTACTACAATAGCACCAAACACCAGTGCAGAAGAGAAAAAAGAAGAGAGCAAAGTGATCTACCCTTAAATGGATGAAGTGGAGTAGATCAATACAATGATGAACGATAACCAGCACGAATTCATATATCAACCTCACTACTATCCAATTACGGAGAGACAATTAGATGAATACTTAGCAAACCAACCAACCATTAGGAAAAGGGACCTTAATCTTACAGCAGATGATAAATCTGAACTGGAAGTGTAAGCACTACCCCCAACATATGGCTATGATAACATAAAATGAGATCAATGAGAAGCTACACTGGGAAAATAAATCCACCATTGGCACAAAGATCTTTGACAGGGATGGTCTATACCTAAAAGAATTGAGCAAGTTGAGATAAATGACGTAGCACTTCTAGAAGTAGAGTCTATGATAAGAAGAATAAAAAATGATTATATCAACCCAGTCAATTATTTTTACATAAACGTTATGTGAGCAAAAGTCCAATAGGGGAGTTCATAAATGCCAGAAAAGCCGAAGCCCTCTACGCAATCAACAGGGTGAAATTCAACAGCAGTGACATTGAATAGGCAGTAGTCTATGAATCTGTGTGCACCACAATACAATAGAGACTATTCCTTAAAGGAAGATACTGTTGGAAGTCCAAAAGATTATTCAACACTCTAGAAAAGAAACTATTTTTGATAGTATTAAAATAGCAAGAACTAGAAATGAGAACTAAAACAAAAATGATGAGCCTATTCTCAAACTTAAATATGGGAGAATTTTTAGATCCAATAGGGAAACTACGACCACATAAATATCATCCCTGCCACTCCAGAAATAATTAATAAAGTATCAGACCTAAAGGTCGAGGTCGACAATGGCTACTCGATACACATCTCAAAATGTAAAGGAGAGCTATTAGAGTACTCCAAGAATTATATGCCCGCCCCCACCATAGCCAATGATGACCACTAACAGGACTTACATCATGAATGCGAATCGCTCAGAGATCAAATCAAGTTCAGAACGGACAATGATAAGGGAAGATTCTTTAAGGACCCAATCACTAAGATTAACAAATTAGCGAGAATGTTTAATTTGGATATGGACATCTTCTATTAAATAGCTATGAGATAGGTATTTTGCTTTGATTAAGCAGTTAGGTGCTATCTCTAACTTGACTCGAGAATGATCATGAAAGTTATCGTCACCTTGATGACATCACAGCTTAGAGAAAATACCCAATAAATCGCTTAGTTCGATACAGATATAGTTTGGAAGTCTATGTAAAGACTAAGTAGAATTAAATAGTTTGCACAAGGCATATGGTAGAGTAGCTTAATAAAATCAAGATATTGGCCAGAAAGTTCTAAAGCATAAACCCTCCATCAACCCCATAGTCTTTGAACCTAGACCTTGCAAAGGGACATAGATGGATTGGATATTGACGAGATAGCTGATATTATCTCAGAAAATAAAATATCAGACAATATATTTACAGTCATATATAAAATGGGCATCCATACAGATATAAAGGAAGAAAACAGTCCTTGGCTTAAGCAGGACAACTTCGGTAGAGTCCTTTAGGAACACGACATTGATAAAAACTTGAGGTTAGCGGAACTCCTACTTCGTATTGACTGATTCAATTGCTTCATAAAGTTCAAAGGGAAGCAAGCGCTAAATACTAAAGTATTAAGGCCAAAGCAATCTCACAACGGACCAAAGATACTTAGAGACCCTGAGAAAGATAATGACCCCACAGAGATAAAAAAAAGCATGCCTGTTATCAATTAAAGAGACAGTTACTCTCATTGAGGAGAATAAATATAAGTAGGCTAGACGCAATACTGGAGCCATCTTTAAATTAATTACAGTTTGGTTTCTTTGTGTTTATGAAAGACAATTACAATGTAGGCTCAGCTTAAATATTCGATAACCATAAGTTATGCTATGAAGCAATCTAAGATGCAGCCAGAGATATTAATCTAATATACAAAATTCCAATACCTTTTAATTGGAGAAAATTATAACCAGTGAAATAACTAGTACTGTAGATGAACCAAAAACTTGAGGAGTTCATGGATCAAAGAATTAAGAACTAAATCATGATATTTAATGAGAAAATTAAGGAACTCAGAATTTAACTCACAAAGTCCCTTAATGATTCATTTAACTTGAAAGGTAAAAAGGAAGGGAAAGTCCAATACGACTAGATAAAAAAGAAGATCTTCCTTAAAGACTAACATGTCCTCACCACATGAAACGCTCTTGGGAAAAAGAAAGATACAAATATAAAAATCTGAGAAGCTTCGCAGGCATCCTCAAGGCAGCAGGAGTTAATATATCAAGAATTAATCTGAATGCCTACACTCTGTCTAGCGGATAATTGCCCACAAGATTCACCACAAAAGAATATGAAGTGAAGGAAGACAAGAATTCCATAAGAATCTCCAAGAAAAAGAGGAAAGAAGAGCACTCAAATAGAATCTCGAAAGGAGACAATATGTGAACCAAAGGGAACAAGTAGTAGGCCAAAGAATATAATAAAAGACTGATGCTTACAATTAAAAGAGAAAGAAATGTGACCTAGAGTTCAGGAAAGTTAATGGACTATTTGACAAGAGAGAACTCACAGTGAGCCAAGCAATCAATGCGGACCACGGTAATAAACCAATGTATAGTCTCACTAGGAATACACCACTCGAAAAGAATCATATTACAAACCTGAGAAAATCACAGTGGTTGAAATAAGATTCGAAGACGATAATAGTAGTCAGTAGAGTATTATGCAACCAAGAGGAGCAGCTTTATGAGGAAGAAGCTGGATAATCACAAAGAAGAAAAACCCTATCATTCCCATGGTAGCCTCAGCAATAATATATAAATGGAAGACTAAACAAGTAGAAGAAGAGCTGTTCCTCTACTCTAACGCATGAATGAGACACCTATGGGGGATTTGTATCTTACCTGAATGTAGAAGCTCACACGACGATGATATGTGCGGAATCCTATTTTATTACGAGAAAGAAATCGCCCAAATAAGAATAAATGGTAGAGTTAGGAAATTTTGACCAACCAAACTAGGCAGAATAGCCATTTAGTAAATAGAGAGACTCAAAGATCTATAAGCTAAGATTCTACCAGCCAAAGAAGGATAAGCGGTATCCTATTAAAAGAAATTCCACAGAATCATTTAGTTTACCTGCGTCGGAGATGTCAAATAGAGAGAGGAATAAAGACTTGGGGTAAGAATTCTCATATAAGCGATACTAGTGCAAATTCCTGAATATGACCCAGCTCTCTAATGGGCCATAATACAAACTCTCGTTGATGATAACCTCAAGGCTGACAATAATAGAATAAAGAAAGTGCAATGATTGAAATACAACGAGCCAGCTGATAATGATAAACTTCTACAAAGAAAGGAGGCAGTCAAAGTATAGGCGTTATACTTCTAATAGATTAGACAACAAATAGATGAAGCGAACCATGAGCCGAAGAAGCTTAAAACATAAAACCTATTAAATGAGTGCAAAAAGCGTAATTTGTTCTCAACCCCTACATAGACCCATAATCAGCCTAGACTCTTATTAGAACGAATGAAATAAAGCTATCGAGACTACTAAATAACCAAAGATAGCTTCTCATATCTAGAACCAGAGACAAAGAGCCGGATCTCTAATATAATGATGAAGATAGGCACAACAAAAGAAATTAATAAACACTGTGAAGACCATCAATGAATTTCTATGTTCAGAGGGAGACCAATTCTTGAACAATATATCCACAAATGGAACCCATTGACGATGGATAAATACTTCGAAACATACGACAGTGTGATTCCCAAATCGCCAGACATGTATATAATGGGAATTAATACATAGAATGAGAAGGTTCTAAGATACTACACTAAAAGGAAAGACTTCTAAATCAAACTAATTGAAGTGAGATAAATTTTGATAAGAGAAATCATGAATCTCACATAAGAGGAAGACGATAAACTCGGCAAGTAAGTAGATGACCTGAGAGTTGAGAAAATAAAAAGATTTAAAATAATAAACTTTTATGAAGGTCAAGAACTTCTGCACAACCATTTGAAGAAGAACTTCTTAGACTTCAAAGACTGTGATAACCCCAGAGAATCAATGCAAAGACTTAGCAAATATTTTAAGAATTAGGGGTTAAGGAAAATGTTGATAGAAATTAAATTAAATTTGATGATCTATTGTTCATATAGCATTGATTTGTAAAATTGTTAAAATTAATAAACTTTTAACTGAAGGACAAATCTTGAACGGAGAGACAATTAGAGACAGTTAATTAAAGTTACTGTTATCTTCTACCTGCCAGCTGAGAGAGTAACTTAATTAATAATCATAAAGTCGCAAGCATTTAATTTTGCTATTGATATTACGACTAAATCCCAGGATGAAATCGCACTATGCACTGATGCAACCCAACCCTCGGGGAGCAGAAAGCCTAATAAGGGGACTCGAGACAAAAGCGTGCAGTAGGAAACCAAGGCAGGAAGCAACCGTAGAGAGGTGGAGACATTTAACAACTCACCCTCACAGAGACACCTACACTAGGACCTATGGCAAGGAAGACCTAGGCAGACTCCAAGATATTACAGTACTACGGCAACAAGGATGATGTCGAGTACAGGCCCAAGCAGCAATCTACCACTGAAGACGCTAAGGAAAGGGGCTAGTATGATAAAAGAAGAGACTGTCCAAGATTCTAATGAAATGGACGCCATAATGGACGAAGAAGATTACGATCAAAAGCAAGCCAAAATAGATGAGGAATTATAAGTCCTGATGGCTAAAACCAATAAAATGGACCAGTACTATGGCATGCATGACTCTTACAGATAAAGATCTAGAGGCATAAATAGGACCTCCTTCGTCCAAAATTCAAATATGCAAGATACGCCTCAGGGTGAGACACTAAGAATCTAAGATTCCGCCAATTCAAATTTGAAAACGCGCATCTATTCTAAGGAATATTCCCGAACCTCCGCCCATTAATAAGATTAATAATAAGAATTAATCAGGGCGTAATCTCTCTAATAAAATTAATAATAGCATAATTGCTAAAACAATTACAAAAACAAAAACTGTATTATAGAGAAGAACAAATACTCAAGTAGGAGATTAAATAGGAAGAGCTGGCCATCAACAATATGGTAGAGAACTCTCTCAAACCCACTGATGCCAAAGAGCAAATAGATGAGGAGTACCTACTTCATTATTGTGACAAATCTCTCAATAAGATATCACTAATACATTAACAACAGCTCCAAATGCTAGCGTAGAAGAGAGCAAGATAATCTCACCACAGATTGAGTAAGTAGAGGAATAGATAAACATAATGAACAGTAGTATGACTTTATCTACCAACCTCACTGCTACCCAATTAACCACTAAATCACTGAAACATAAGTGGATGAATACCTGGCAACCCTTGATTAGAAAAAAGGACCTTAATCTCAATACGGATGATATATCCTAACTGGAGCACTCTCACCGAAATACTTAGCTATGAGAAGATAGAACTAGCTAAATGAATTACTCCATTGTGAGAAGAAATCAACCATAGGTGTAAACATCTTTGATAGAGTGGGACTATACCTAAAAAGAATCGAGTAGGTAGAAATTAACGACGTAGCACTCCTAGACGTTGAGACTATAAAGAATAAAGAATGACTATATAAATCCAGCCAATGAATTCTTTATCAATGATATTTGTGCAAAGGTACAAATACAAGATAATATTATAGGAAGGATATGAAAACAGGATCGGGGTTAAGGATAATGGATAAAATAAGAATCTCTTAATTTCATAATTTTGAAATTCCTAATCCACTTACCTGAAATTTTTTGTTTTCCTTTGGTCAGAGTTCGAATGTCTGTGGAGGTAGTTTGAGTTAACGTTTTTTGTACTTTCAAATTATTTAATAAACTATAAATTATCTTAGACATTAAGAAGAGGAACCTTAAATT
>JAJKFJ010000474.1:0-10467 GCA_027382625.1 Tetmemena sp. SeJ-2015
GGAGCAAGAAGGCTGACAAATAGAATAACAAAATGTTTGTTGACATTATTTTAGAGAGTAAAGCTAGACAAGATAAACTACAGAAACAAGTAGAGGCAGAAGAAGCTAAGTGGAGCCCTCTTGACACGTAAACCAACACTGAATCGATCACTCAAATCAGAGAAGAGTACAATAAAGGCAGGAATAGAAATCAGAAAGAAAAATATAATGAAAATTAGACTAAGCCAAGTGGGAAAAGTGATTGTTTACCTAGCACCGGCCGAATAACCAATGCAAACAGGATAGGAAACTACCGTATATATATATAGAACAGGCCTAGTATTGGAAGGAAAAAATTTCCCTCCCAGAGGTGATAGAAGCAGTAGCTTAGTGATCGCCTGCTGTCGAAGAAGACTTTAAATACTCTGTGGAAGTGAATATGGAGAATCTAAAATGAAGCTAACAGAATCTCCCACTTCTCACCAGAGAAGAATTCCGTAAATAGTGGAAGCCCACACTCTTAACACCTCTTAAAGGCCTCAAAATCAAGATTATCTCGTATGAGAGGAAATGAAACTCCTTAGAGACGTCTTAACAGGTAGACTTCTAAGCCAAAAAAGCATCTTAAAAATAATATATATCCAACTCCCACAGCTGAAAGCGACCCAAAGGCAACTAAGTCTGAAAGTAGATGGAGACAGACTTAGTGAGGAGAGCATAAGTGATCATAGCGTCCCTGCCCTTCTTAAATCTCCATCGATGAAAATGATTGCAACAAGTTTAATAAATATATAATTCTAAGCATTATTTATATTAATTATTCTAATTCATTTGATGGAAGCAAGCGTGCCCTTTATTGCTACTTTATAAATTAATTTATACATTCACTTCCGCTCGCAGACAATTAATTAATTTGAAGGCATCCAGCTATTAAAACTTTTCTAAATAAAGTAGTCTAAAACGAAAGAATAACTCATACATGAGCTAAATCTGAGCCAACTCAAAGTCAAATAATTCTTGACTGATCATAGAGTAGACAAAAAACTCACACATCAGAGAGTTAAAAAATAAAAGGAGAAACTCATTATAGTTACACAAAATATGAGATGAGTCACAACCAAAGAAGATACCAAGATATTGGCTTATCTTTCAATGATCTAATATATATCTTAATCGAACGTTATTGTCCTCACTGACACTAAAACTTGGGAAAGTAATAGATCATATAAATCGCAATTAAGAAGAGAGGGTTGGCACGTAATCATAGCCTAGACCAGCAAGAAATAACTAATGGATGCTGGAACGAGAGGAACAGGCGGAGTAGTAATACTAATTAACGCAGCCTTACTCTGTGCCAACACCGTTATGAAGTTTGGAACTTCAAGAGCATCAATCATACTGTCCTTAAAAAATTAAAAAAATTAATAAAGATATTTAACTAGACTAGAGATAGAACTTCAAAATACTTTTGCTGGAGGTGTATGGAAATCCAGCGCCAAAAAATTAGGGAACAGTGCCAGGAACTTGGGCTCATTGAATATATTTATTAGCTTGGGGGAGGTGACTCAAAGACTCCATTCTTTGTACTAGGAGACCTGAACAAGAAACTTGGGAACAAATTTAATAAATTAAACCTAGATGATCTCTCCGGTTCAGTAGAATTTACGAGAAGGAGAAATCCACCATAAATTTAAGCCAGACTTCATATTCACAAAGAATATTCATAAACCAACATTTAAAATCTTCTTAGAGAACTGTCTCAGAACATAAGTTACTTGGAGTATAGATTGAACAACAAAAATAGATGCACCAACTAAAATGATTAATGCTAAAGCCGTCAAAGAATCGTGGCAAGATAAATTGACTATAAATTAATTTATGAACTCTGGCTGGCCTTGGCAATCTTTGGAAGCAAACATTAGAGAGAAAAATATAATCGAAAGATAGTAAATCATTCCAAAAAATATTTAATGTCTCAATTATGAAGGGCAAACATCAAGTGAAATCCAATCGCACATACAAGCTAAAAGGACAGAGTATAATTAATTACTCCATCTGAATCTTGAATAGCTGGACTAGCATGCTATAAACTAGGACGAGCTCTACTCTCTCATGAAAAAGCTAAACTCTCACAAGAGAGCGTAAATCGTTACCTCAGTCCAAGTTAAAGGCCAAGAGACCGATCTCTCTCCCCAAACATAGATCAATGAGGACACTATCTGAACAATACTATGAGAAGCCAATAACCACCTTATTAATGAATAGAAGATCTATCAATGTAAGGGAGTAAGATACTCTAAGACCTTACACAGAATCAGAAAATAATAAATTTAGTTGGAGGCGACTTTAACTAGATAGGATCCAAAATTTAAATATAGAAGAATGGCAAGACTTCCTAAAGTAGAGTTAAGAAAAAAGAATATAAAATATAACTCGCCTCCCATAAATACGATGCGCTGCTTAAATAAATAAAAACATGAATTTGAGCAAAGCAATAGGAGACGATCTGTATAACTCATTTATAGGAGAAATGATGAAAGTCAAATATTCGAATACCACCTAACAGGAGAAGATTTTACGCGCAGCTTCGACATTGATGTGCTAATGGAATACACACCATATGATTGGTGGCCATTTCTGTACCAATGCAAAGATAACAGTAGCCACAGAATAGAAGCCCACTACCTTCCAGCATTCGCAGAAATGGCAGTAAAGATCCCTATCTTGATGCTCACGTCAGACTACTAAAGATATTTAGTTAACTGCCGATTAGTTCCTTTCTCGAAATCAGGAAAAAACAAGTATAGACCAATAAGAAAGTTAGGCCTATCGGTGACTGTGGCTTACAAAATAATAGAAAAGGCTATGAATTATATGATTGAAGACACCATAATTATTCCAAGCTGGAGAAGAATAAGCTGTGAATTTACCAAAGGAAGAACCACTTAAGACTACTCAGTTATGGTACTCTAGAGAATAACAAACTAAAAGTAAGAAGCCAGTGAAAAGAAAAGGGCAAACAAATTCAAAAACTAAAACATAGGACAGAGAGTCTGGCTATTCTGCAACATAACAGGAGCTGAAGACAATGTTAAGCATGATAAACTTATATAAATATTGGATCAGAGAATTTCTCAAGTTAAGAAATAAATAAACTTGAAAAGCATATTCAATAGAGAACCCAAAAATCCAACAAATAATGAAAGGAAACCCATTAGTAGCTCCACCAGATACAAAACCAATTGTGAATTGGAAAGACTATGAAGCAAAGAAGGGTGCAGCTATTCAAGCTAGGATCGAAGCTAAGGATTGGCTCCAGATGAAAGGACGATAGAAGTACAAACCCTTCAATGGAAATGATCAGAGACCTACTTCAATTCACGTACAAGAATGTGACAATATCGATAGAAGACAATATAAAAGCTATGACTAAAGAGATCGTCCAAAGAAATAATCTATCACCAGACCTCTTAAAGATATACATCGACGATCTAGTCCAAGGAGACCCCATTATATATAAAAATATTGGAAACTAAAGAAAAATGTGCTCCTATTGGTAAGAAGCGAGAAACTCTTAAAGAGAAGTCAACCCGCTCACCCTAAATTAAACAATAGCACTATTATTCGCGGATGACTTAATGGCTGAATTCGAAGACTTCGAGATAGAGCTGGAACACTGGGTCAGAACATAAGTCCTAAGGAGATGGAAATCTGAATACAATATGGAATTAAACAATAAACTGTAGCTTTCACTAACTACCAGAACTCCAAGTTCAAAAGACTTAATAAATAGAAAAGAGAGTATACTTGAACTTAGGACTTCAGATTGAGCTAGTAAATAAAGTAAAATATCTGGGAATGCAACTGAATATAACTATATTCTCTAACTCTGCATAAAGAGTAAGATCGGCACAACTTATAAATAAAATTCAGAATATAAGATATTTAAGAAAACTCTACCTGGATGTTATCTCCAAGAAAACACAATAAATATACAAAGATTCGATTATAAGATTCTATATTACCCCGTACGTACTCGCGGGTATAATGAGCGTGGATGAAGCATTAGAATCCTTGAGGAAAACATAAAAGAAAATCATATAAATTCCAAGGGCAACACCAATCACAGCCCAACTATCTGTAGTCTCGCAGCCAAACTTAGTAGAGTGGTGGTGGGAATGTCTACTCAGATTGGAAACAAGATAGCCTATCTACGAGCTGGTCTAGATTAGGCAACACATAGTGGGTAAAGTAAAACAAGACGCTACTCCACTCAATTATTTCAAGTCTAGCGAGGACATTCTAGGAGCAAAAATTATTAGAAGGATCATGGACTTATTGGAAAAAAAAAGGATTGAACTGATATCTTAGAATGATTAAGTAAATGCACAATGCTCATTAATCCAATAGCCAAATGTGGACTCTGCCTAAACTAAAGATAAGTGGAAAGAATTAATAAAAGGATGCGTATATGAAATACTTCTTCTAAAGACTATGGGGAGATAGACAATGCACTAATTTACAAATGCCAGTTGTATAATCGAAGACAAACAAATATATCTTGCTGCAGCCTTTGTTAACTACTCTCACAACATGTGTAACAAAACGTATAAATTGAAAAAATGACAAACAACACAGCTGAACTGATTGCGATTCTATTCGCCCTCAAAGATATAAAAATGAGAATGTGAAGCCAGGGTAAACACAGGTTTGTAATCCACTCAGACAGTAAGTGTGCTGTATACACGATAACTTCATACTTTGAACACTGGAGAAAGATTAACAACTAATGAGCAAGAGACCTAACGTTGTGGCAGTGTGGCTTATATATATATAATGCAGAGATATACATAGAACACATTAAAGCACATAACATAAACTAAAATAATGTGGACTGGCTAATAGTAGCAACAATACAGTAGACTTTTTAGCAGACCTCACAAACATTGGAAGAGCGATGAAACCAAGAATAAAACTTGAACTACCTAAAGGAATCATACCAACAGCTACTATGTGTGATAAATGTACATAGAACTGAGCCATAGATCACGCAAGCGGAAGCAAAGCAGAGATAGCAGCTGTCAAACTACTGGCAAAGTAGACCCGAAAAACAGCAGATAAAATCAAATTTGGAAACGATAAGAATCAAAAGACTGATCCAAAGAGCTAAATATGGGTAATCTACCCCTTAGTCACATTTGAGACTAGATACTCCAAGAGACTAACAAAAGGAGCACATAACAGATTACTTCAGACAAGATTTCAAACATCACTCAAAATCAAACCCATGGGGAAAGATAGAAGCAGACCGAAAACTGGATGAGGCCATCGAAGAAGCAAAACAAATGCTAGAAGGACCCAAATGATTACAGAAATCCCAGGTGCAGTCAGATGGATTGCAACGGCAGTCGACTAGATACTGCGAGTATCAATACCCGCATTAAAACAAAATAAATCAGAGAAGTCTCGATCTTCAAAATGAAAGAAGCAGACCAACCAGAAACAGAGTACCAAAGCAAGAAAGTCAAGGCATTCAGAAAGTATGAAATCAGTAGACCATCAGAACAAGGGGTCGACACACTTAAGATAAGGAAATAGAAACTGTTAAAGTAGAATAGACCATTTGTGAAAGAAAAGATTGTTTCAATAATCAAATACGAAGACAAACAAGAATAAAAATTTCAGAAAGTAGTAGAGAGAGAGAAGAAGAAGATAAACTAACCAAACTCCAGACTAGAGGCAAAATATACAAAAAGCACTTCATCAGATGGGAATACAAAGTAGCCGACTGGGAGAAAATCGCAGGAAGCTATGACGACGATATATGAATACTCCTCGTAGACCTCAACCCTCCAACAGAGGCAGAGATTAGCATAAGGTGGAGTCTGTGGAAGGACACCATTAACCTGAAAATGATGACGCGCTACAGAAGAGAAGTCAAATAAGCAGCATGGGGAAGAACTCAAGGCATCCAAAAAGGACAATTCGTTGCATGCCCTTGTGGATAAGAGAGAGCATCAATCACACACATAAAAATGTATTAAAATAGTGAACAACGATAGAAAACAATTTGAGAGAATAGAGAGACTGGCCCAACTCTATAAAATAATTTAATAATTAATGAAAAAGGAATTCAGCCCTCCAAAATATCATACCTAGCAGAAGTAGTATAGACTGCTAGGGAAATAAATTAAATATTCGACGAACTCATCAACCCCCCGGACGCCAATAACACTAAAGTTAAACTCATAACTGGAGGAAAGATGGCTTAGGATAACCCAGGCCAAAGACTACCCCAGCCCGCCTAACCGATAATACCCCTTACGGCATAGATTCCAAAGACTCGACCACAAGCAAAGAAGAAAGAACCGGGACCACTACTCAAAGTAGTTTAGGATAGAGAGAACCTCATATGGCAAACACCAAGACTGAAAAAAGAACTAGCTGCGGTTGATAAACACAATGACTCGGAGAACGAAGCGCCAACACTAATGCATACTAACAAGGTGGATAGAAGATATGAAAAATGAGAAGCTGCACGAGAGCAGGAAGTAACTGGACTCAATAAATATAAAGCAATTGTGATGGATGACAATAAAATGATGAAGCAGAAAATAATCTAAATGAAACTGGTGGCCCTGAAGATAACAAAACAAAGTACTAATGCAGAAACAAAAATAGCAGAACAACTCAAAGTATGGAGCAAATAATTAAAGCAAGCACAGGAGGACCAAGAGGAATAGAAACTACACCAATCAGAGCAAAATGCACTAGCAAATACAGTTAATGCATTAAGAACATACCAAAGTACCTTCAACATCACGAAATTAAAAATAATACAGCAAAGATAACTCATTGATCAAGAACAAACACTACAGAAACTAAAGAAAAAGATGAGACAAGAATTGAGACAAGAGAGAGGCCAATCATACTTGTTACGACAAAAGGAAGAACGCAAAGAGACAAGCAAAAGAAGTAAGGCCAAATAATTAACAGAGAAAGGCGATGATACTCTACATACTGAAAGGAGTCGATAAATTTAATTCTCCCTGAGGGTTGGGTTGCATCATTGTTTATAGCATTGTGCGATTTTATCTTAGGATGCAGTCAATTAGTTAGGATATTACTATAGATCAAATATGAATAGTTTATCGTGAATATGAAAACTTAAGAATACAACTGTGGGAAAAACATTCTTTTTTAAATACAAGGCGGAATACAAACAATACATGAAACGTGAATAAATAGGACTTTTAGATATCTGCATATTATTTCCTAACTGCAACTGATATATTCCTTCTATTTATGCATGGCATTATTTGAATTGAATCTCTTTATTTTCTAGACATAGTAGTTATTTGATTGGCTAAAATTCTTCCTCATGATGAAAGTGTCTGCATTTATCACCATCCACTGATTTGATGATAGAGTTTTCTAGAATGAGCAAAAATGGAGATCATCTGCCTTAATGATTATTAGGAATGAGGTGACTTAGAGTGTGCCATTAATTCTTTAATTTAATTATTTATGTGAACTAATTAAACTCTGTCTTGTAATTAAGAGCCGCTACATTTTGAACTTATTAAATTCATAATCAACAATTCGTATTTGACCTATAATTATTAATAACTTTAATTTAATAATTAAGTATTAAGTTACTCTAGTCTCGCAGCTGGCAGCTATAATAGAACAGTGACTTTGATGTCCCTAATTGTCTTTCTGGTTGAGTATTCAAACAAACTTCAGTTAAAAGTTAATTAAATTAAAATTTTTTTTAAATCAATGCTATATGTACAATATATTAAGAATCACTGTACAAGAATTCAATCAGCAAGAATTTCTAAAGTATGGCAGTCTACAATCAACTAATCATATTTATCCTGTACTTTAAATTATACGAATAATTTGACTTTAAAAATAAAAATTAAATCACGTCGAGAGAATGAGAATAAGATTTTTTGGGTATAAATTAAAAAATCCGTTTGGTGACGTCTCTGATTTATAAGTACTGAGATTATTAATCTCACTTCATAGTTATTAGTTTAGCTTTATATATTTAAGAGCGAGATCATTTGCGAGCCTATCATAATAGCGTGGTGATTAAATATGCCTACCTGACCTATTAGATAAGGGCTTACTCCTTATGTAACTGCAGATCCTTTTTTAGCCGCCCGGTGCTTTATAGCCTGTTTACTGCTAACAGAGTGAGGAACGCACCCGATAGGTGCAAGAGGACTCGAACGCTGCCACTCAGAGCACAGTGCAATACGAATTCCTGCAGATAAAACCATCCCTGACTGAGAACGTGATCAGTTGGTCACTCTGCTCTCAGGTGCCTAGGGTTAATGTATAGCAGACAAGTCTAAGAGAGCTCACTTTCCTCCTCCGATAATGGAACGAGGGATGAACTCATTAAGGTAAGCCTTCTCCTTAATCTTCTTGCTCTCAAGTTCTGTCTGCTTCTCCAACTAATCTACGCTGACCTCCGTTGGCCTCCGCTGACCTCCGCTGACTTATGCTGATAACTTCCAACAGTTGAAGTCAGTAGCATCAGAAAAGTAATAACTATTTAAGTTAATAGGACATAAAAGAACATTCCCATGACATTAATATTAATAACTTAGTTATACTAGATCTTTATGACAAAAGTTCCAATTCAAAACAAAATATAGAGAATACAAAACTTCATATTAGGGATAAATTAGAGGGGGTGTTTAAAATAATTTTTTTAGATTTAAGAGATTTGGCTTGTCATAAATAAGTGTTTTTGACTATTTTGGGAATGTATATTTGGATTATTTATATGATTATGACTATCGGTAGACATAGAACTAGCTTCATCAGGAGTTATAATCTGAAACAACTACATCTCTCTAAAGTTAGCCTTTGCTAATAACGAACTAAGCTAAGACTTAAGAGATAGATAGAACCTTGAGAAATCTATAGTCTGTGGTGACCTCAACTTCTGGAATGACTCACTGTCTAAAACCTTTGACGAGGATAGATAAAGACTCGGGCTCTCCAACAGATGCACTTGTCTCAATGAATATAAAAGTGCTAGGTAAATTCCTTTTGCACACCGCCTCACCTTATGCTTATCAAACAATTCTAAGTCAACAGCGCCATCCAAACTATACCTAAAATCACAAAATCCTAAGCTGAAAAAGAATGTGTTTAGAAGCAAGCTACCATGCCACCTAAAAATTATAACCTAAACTTAAAAACCCCACATCTAATAAGCCGAAAATCAACCACCCTATTTAATAGATTAAATAAGCATGGCAATAAAATTATACTAAATAGGCTCACAAACTTATTAAAAAATTTATTAGTAAATAGAAAGGTGCAATAAGATTGGGGACAGATTAGTAATTGATTACAGCCATAATTTAAAATAATAATTTTTAGGCACATATTATGAACCACTAAGGAATCAATACCTCTCCAATGACTAGAAAATCTCACAATATGAAATGGGTTCAGCATGCAAAAAATACACATATAGACACAAGCTATACTCAGATATCTTGAGAAAAAACACACCAACAGATAAGGCACTTGGTCCTGACAATATCAGTGATAGATGGATAAGAAAATGTTTTAATTAACTCCCCTTTCAGAGCATCATAGAAAAATGGCCTAATGGAATTGGAAACCTCCCACTTGGAATAATGATGCTAACTTTATGCTACTGTCAAAAGAAGGAACACAACAACCAGAATTCAAGAATTCAAGGCCCATAGCTATGAGAGGTATGTTAAGAAAATGATGGAAGCTGCCTGGATTAGAATCTTTGCGCCTAGACTTTGGCACTCGATACACAAATCACAAGTATGATTTAGACCAGGAGGTATCATGGGCAAATATACAGCTGAATAAAATAGGCTATAGACTCTTGAAGATTCGTCGAATTCTTGTTTATAGATTTAGCTTCTGCCTTCCCTTCTCCTCCAATCACCTTGCTGGTCGACGAAATTAACAGGATAAGAGAGATAAACATCAAAGAACGAAGAATCAAGACACAGGGCTATAACAAGAAATTTGCATGCTTTGATTAGTTGTATATCAAATACTCGGAATTAATATTGCAAGTTATTATTAAATAGGACTTCCAGAAGAAGATGGAGTTGCTGATAGAGCTGACTCGGGAAGAAAAAATGGAAATAAAAAAAGAGTGATAGCAGCAGACGACGCACCGACTACGGTGACTATAGTGCTAATGACTACCGCTATGAGGCACCCTGAATCAGACACCGGAGGCAGAGTGCACGCTCAGCCCCCAGGCATGGCGCCCGAGGCCCCCGAGTGACTGGCAGCTCACGCCCTCAGTCAGGGAGGGTTTGAACTGCAGGGATTCCTGGCTATTGCCCTGTGCAGTGAGTGGCATGCGTCCTCTTGCGGCTATCGGCTGTGGGCCCCCCTGGTCAGTGGTCAGTACGTCTAGAGAGTACCGGTGATGCATTCGAGGGAGACCGTATGAGCCCCCAT
>JAJKFJ010000500.1:0-10326 GCA_027382625.1 Tetmemena sp. SeJ-2015
TTTAAATTATTAAAATTTAATGTCTGATTTTTTAGTTTTTTATTTGCGGACCTTAACCTCAGGTTTTATGGATATAGATTCATTTCCCAAGGTGATCCATCGAGGGCGCTGATGAAATGCTCTTCCAAATATGTCTAAGTACTTGTAAGATGGGATCATTTACTCAACAAGGTCGTAAAAGCTGTCTGGCTTGCGTGAGCCTTCTCTGACCTTCTCGAATATCACATTTCGGACAAATTAAAGGACAGATCGCTCCCTTAATTTACTTCCTTTGGGCTTTTTCATGAATAGAACACAAAATTCTGCACAATGAATAAAGTATTTACCGATGCCATCATATAAAGAGCTATCGCCTCTAAGCTTTATCCATGCGAGAAGGTCGACCTTCTTGTATCCTTTCTTTTTCATATTTTTCAAGGCTGATTCTAACTTTAACTGAGTGACCCACATGAAAAAGTATCCTTCCTTTTATAAACGACCAAATGGAATGTGCTTGAAGATTTCTCTATCACACATTGTATTGTATTTGTGCCGGCAACCTGTTCCTTTCCAAGGAGCGTCTGAAGATATTGCCCAAAGCTTTTCTTCATCTCTGTTCGAAATGTGTTCCTCTATCAAATCATCCCACATATCTTTGTTTTTCACATCCCCTTGATATTGCCACTATTGCTCATTAAAACGAAGCAAACCCCATTCCCGCTGTTCTATCTAACATTCTGAGCCTGGCACAGTGAACTTGAACTTATCAGGATTAACTCTGTCTCTGTCTTAGCTGTTTCTAAAGCGCTATTAATCGACTACAAGCGCCTTAAAGCCAAGCTTTTGTTCGATTAGTTCATCAAGCAATTCTTGCTTTTCGTCAGCAAGAAGTAGATATTCAGCTAACAATCGTTCATAATTTGTCTTAGCATTCTTAATTGTGGACTCTAATTCTTTCATATACTCTGATAGCTTGAAATTTTCATCAATCTTTATCTTTAATTCTTCTTGCAGCTGCTGAATCTCTTAATTCTTGGACTTTATTATATCATCTATAATTTTTTGATATTTTTGCCTTCTACTCTCTGCTATCCCACTCGATCCTGATGGCTGCTAATACTGCAAGTTCTTAAATTAATGTTAACTTTTGAAATTTTTTAATGCAAGCAGATCTTACTCTACAAGAAAACTGATTTATAGAGTGAGCTAAGATGATTTATGCTCAGGACTCTCATAATTTTATTGATCACATTATGTAATTAGTTGATTGTAATTTCTCTAAAAGTTTGCAAAAAATTTGTTGAACTCTGAGTGATTATCTATTAATCTTCTTAAACGATTAGTCTAGTTAATTGTCCAATTGAATCGGTTAATTAACTGAGCCTTTGATGTGCCCAGATGGAAGCGAAACTTACTCTTTTTCTTTTTAACTGGAAACCTTTTGATTTGTTATTGCATTAATTACTTATCTAAATTTGAGCTTTGATAATTTTGTTAATGAGTCTTTAATTCTTCGTTCTAAAGTTCAAATTTATGCTCAAATTTCTTATCTCTTTTCTTAGTTGAGAGATTGACTAACTTAGTCTTCTCCTTATTTAAGAAGATAGACTTTTTGATTTATTTTTGTGGAAATTCAGCATCTGAAAATCATGCCTGAAGACAGCTATCCTAACTTGAAAAGTCTGAGCAGTTGCTTTATTAAGCAAAAGGTGTATTTTCGTCATCATCAACTTCACTGAAGCCCTCAAGGGTAATAATGATTGCTTCATTTTCTATATCTTTATCCGAGGAGCAGCTAGAATTATCGAGAGAGTGCATTTAGTCTGACATACAAATTTATTTCTACTATGAATTTTGCATTATTTATCAAAGGATATTCTAAATAATTAATTATAAGACAGACTCCAAAATAAATTAACTAAATTAAAAAAATAAAAATTATCTCGATAAGCTCAAGCAAAATATTTAAATGAATAAACTAAAATAAATAAGTGTTTTAAAATAAGTTATGTTTTACAAATTAAATTTAAAATATCTTAAACATTTGGACAAATATTTGGAAGTTGGCACTCTTAAAGAAAATAAATTTATAAACTTATAATTAATTATAAAGCAAACTAGATATATGTAAAGTTATAGTATAGCATTATCTTCATTCCTAAAAGTCCTTCATCCTTAGCAGAGCTCCTGATTTAAAACGATAAGTGCTTGATGATTTATTGCAAAAACAAGGAAGCATTGAAATTTGTGTATTAGCAGTGTTTTGAAAAAATTCGTTGTGTACTGTAAGTACTGGCACATTATGAAATAATGTGAACGAATTCCTTGCTAGTTAGCTTATTTTTAAGCTATGGTGAGTAGATATCTACTCAGGCGAGGCAAAACGATTTTTGATAATGTAAATATATTTAGAAAAAGAATTTGAAGATTTAAGGAATAAAACTAATAACTCGAGCATATAAAAATTTTTGGGCATAAATAAATTTAGGGATTATCTAAGATAGATTTTATTTAATTGTCTTGTTCTTTATTTTGCTAAATATTCTTGAATTTCATTTATATAGTTAAGCAAATTATATTTATAACTCTTTTCTTTATTTAAAAGTTTCTATTCTTATAAAATATTAGAAATAGGATTAGAGTAGCTTGATTAGGCTAAAGTAATAATTAGAAATTTGAAAAAATATTCTTCGATAATCAATAAGTCTTCAAAAATATTTATTCATAATTTTTTTATATCATTATCAAATGGTTTAAGAAACTCAAAGCTCCAATCTTAAAATGCATTTTCAAAAATATTTTGGAAATATTATTAGCTATTAATACAGTAAAGTTTAAAAAGTTTTGGAATAAATTAATTTAGGAATACTCAATTAATTATGACCCTCTGATAGAAAAAAACTTTTTCATCTATAAAAATGGGTCTTTTTTGGAGTTGAAATTATTTTATTTGGGCTAAATATGTCTTAGGTTATTATTTTTAAAAAATCTAAAAGAAATAAAAATGTTTAAATATTTATATTTTAAGGAATTTGATATTTTGGTTTTACAATCTGCTACTTTGTCCATTTATTTGTGTTAAAATAATTTTTTTGCATAAGATTTTAAGCTTTCTGCAATCTTAAAAAATAACTATGGGATGGCTTTATTTTTATTTCGGATTGAACTTAAATCTTATGACTAATTCGTAAATTGTCAAAATTCTTTCTCTAGAAGATAAAATTTTAGAAATAATGACCTATTATTGTCAAATAATTTGAAAGTTCGGTATTATTTTTAATACAAAAGGCCCGCATAAGTATAAAGCAGTCCGAATTTATAATAATGAAAATTTATTGCACAAATAATATTGATAAGAATTAAATAAATGGGATAGTTTTTATGATAAGATGAATATTTACAAAAAATAAAGACACAGCATTATGAGAAGTTTTCAAAATAATCAAAGAGGAATCTTGCTTCCATGCAGTATGGCATGCTTTAAATTGCTTATGAAACTGCTTTCAATCCACTTCAAATCAGATGCTATAATGTTATGAGCCAAAGTCTCTAATTAATTCGTTTTTCTTAAAAAGGAAAATTATTTCAATTAAATTCTTACCTCAAGCTCTTATTTCTATCACTACTCTCAATCAAATCTTTTTATTTGATAAATGAGAAAAATTTTTCCACAGGAGCCAAATCGAACTGATAAGGTCCTAAATAAAATACAGGGAGACCTAATGAAGTAATCTTGTTTCTAACATAAGTACTTTTGTGATAAGTAGCGTTGTCAACCATAAATATTGTCTTCTATCTCCAATAGAGGTCCTAATTTTGAAGGAATAATGCGAGCTGGAGCAAAAAATTCATGAAGCATATGCTATTATTTCTCCCTTTTCCAAGAAGATAAAATGCGCTCCCACTGGAACTGATCCCGGCGATTATGCTTATTTACGAAAGTCTTTAGGCAGAACTATTAAATTCTTGCCGTCCTATTCTGCTCCAAGAATATCCTTGCTAATGAGTTAACTAGATACTGCTCTCATCAATATTTATAATTTGAATTCCTCTACACAATAAATCAATGTATTTTTTCGCTGCTACTGACCTATATTCTATAGATTTAAGATGATTCGCACGAGAGTTGATAAAGTATGTCTTTTTGTAGGAGTATCTCAGCTATTATTTCAGGATTTATCTTAGGAGTGATTAAGAGCATATTGTGCTTTCTTCTTTCAAGAGCAAATTTTGGAGAATTTTCAAGGTGATCTTTTTATTTTTACGTTTAAGAATTCATTTTAACATTGAGCTAAGTCTTTGGTGTTTTATAAACTTTATTTTCTTTCTCTAAGTGACCCCTCTATTATGTGAATCATGGATTTTGCTGATAATTAGATTCAGTTTATACAACGAAATGTTGAGCCGCTTGCAGATACATTTCTTAGAAGCCCCAGCCATTAATAGGTTTTTAATTTGTATAAGGTTAAAATCACTTTTTAAGGTTCTTTTTTTTTTCTTGGAATCTTGCTCTTGTTATATGCCCTTAAAATTATTTTAATCTCTCACGAAGTCTGTTAAAGAGAATCATTGCTATTGCTGCTTTGATTCTTCTCTCAACTCCGTTCTATTAATGAGAGACTCTATCTCTTTAGTGACTTCCTTTTATTCGTAGGTAACATTTTCCTATGCAAGGTGGTATTTGAGATATACTTCTGCAGCTTTTTAAAGGAATTCTTCTGGCCTAATATGATTTTTTATAAAGTTTGAGCTATCTTCCAAGGTTTCCTCTCTTACTACTTAGTAAGGATCGAATGTTTGGACATCATTATCCGAAGTCACCATGCTTTACAGAATTTGTCTTTCAACTTAAGCAATCTAGTCTAAAGTTAACTTTTAAGGCAAAAAGTCTTGGTTTTCATGTTAATCATGAATTAGGATCTTAGTACATTTGTAGTCAAATGATATTTCAAGACCAGATTTTAATCTTTAAGTTTCTGGAGATTGACAGTTACTCTCGCTTGTATCACTTTGAGAGCTTGAAGATTCCCTCTAAAAAAATTTTCTGATGTCTTGCTGCATTTTCCTTATTATATATAATTAAAATTGTTAAGGTTAAACTTATTAATTTGCGGCTGAATGCTTTTCTCTATATAGAATAGCTCTCTCTTAAAATTAATAACTCTCTTATTAAGTATTTATAAATTAAAAAGCAACAGTAGGCCTCTGCCAAGATCTCATTCGTAGCAAGTAAGGAAATTGCTCTTTTAGAGTTAAACATACTTAGACAACAATGCAGAGCAACTTGAGACCAGTGAATGTCCACCAAATTAGTGAAAAAATTGGTTCTAAGAAAGAACTCTACGATTTCCTTTCCCAAGATTGTAATGCTTATCTCCCTAAGATGACATGCACTAACATTTACTTCTTGAAATCCATCATTAATGGAGAGAAGGAGGTACCCTATAATATATTCTAAAATTTTAGTATTTGAGGAGAAATGAAGTCGCAGTTTCAGCAGTACCCCAAATAGAAGGGCTTACTGCCGATGATTTCATGGACTATGCAAAAAACAAGCCTTCCCTTCTCAAATACCTTCCAGACTAGTGTGATTGGCTCCATCTTGATAAAAAGTGGATATGTGATGTCTTGCTTAGCCTCGATAGAGAGGGTATAAGCTAAATGATTCAAGATGCAAAAAAGAAAAGGAGAGAAAGACTTGACAACTCTTAGAACCTAATTGTTCATATGAAGCCGGAGTTTGCTTAAGCGCTCCAAGATTCAATTAGCTACAGCGGTAATTGTTATCTATAAGTTAAATGGACTTTTAGTTAAAAAAGGGAGATCTGCTCACCTATTAAAATAGACTGCATAAAGGAGAAGAAAAAATGAGGAGATAGAAGAGGTGAAGAGAGAAGAAAACTAACTTAAGTAGAGCAAGCAAAAGTACCTGGAGGTCAACAAGCGCATGAGGGAAGAATTTGATGGCTTGAAGGAGCAACTCGATGAGTTAAGCTACTACAAAGAGCTGGTACATAATCTTCATTCTCAGGGAGTGATTGATGATGAAGGGAAGTCTCATAGACAAAACGACTTGATGGAATGACTCAACAATAGTTAATTTTCCACTTAAAATTATAAAAGAACTTAATCCCTACTCAATCCTTAATTGTCATCTTATCACTTTCTTATCTATAAAGTTCATTTTTTAAACTACTGGCACTTAGCATAAGATCTGGTTTTTCTAATTGAAAGTTCCATCGCTTTTTGCAAGTATCCACCTCGCTTCAAGCCTCTTTGAATAGAAGGCTTAAATTCAAAATTTTCATTCGGCTCTTCTTCAGGCTTTATATCTGAGCAAAATTTTTCAATAAGTCCAGGTCCTTTGAGAAGTCTTTCTTTCTTTGTATTTAGATTTCTATTTTTAAGCTGAGTCTTTTCTTTCTTCTTTTGTTCTCTCTTCTTTGCGATAATCGGAGAACCTATAGAGTCATTAGTTTTGCTTGAATCAGAAAGTCTTTCGGATAATGCATTTTCTGATGATTACTTCAGAGTTGATTCGATGATCTGCTTCGGAATGCTTTATTTTTCTTCTTCCAATTTAATTTCTTCAAGTTGCACTGCTTAGTCTGGCTTATCATCCTGACTTTGATGCAAAATGTTTTCATCATTCTCCGTCAGACCTCCCTCCTGTTAGTATAAATCCTTGGGCATCAACTTTATTTAGCTGCTCTTAACTTAAGGCAAGCTTGAAGTGGCTTCTTCAAAGTCATCTACCTAAATTGAAAATTTTTATTCAATAAGGCGCTAGGCTTAATTATCGAGGCATACAGAGTCTTTTGTCTCAGTTTTAAGAGTTTGAATCGCCAAAGAGTCTTTATTTGAATCTGATAATAGGCACTGAAGCTAGGACAACTTTTGATGACTTTAATTGTCCATTAAATGCCAATACAGGTCTCTTTCTTATAAAAATGTTGATTGTGATCCAGGCTTAAATACAATTTGCTTATATTACCCTTTCTTTTGCATCCTTCCTACTCTTCCTATTACTTGATTAAATGACCTCTCAGTAAAGAGATCAGTAAGCAATATATAGAGACCTCCTTGAGCTTCAATTTCATTGTTAGATCTCAAGTCTGTGCCTCTACCTTATTATTCTGTTAATAAGTATACGCCATATTGATTCCTCAAGTTTCTTTAATCAAAAGACTTTTCAATAGAAGCTTCAACCTTTGCTCCTTTCATAGGTCGCAGAGAATGAAATGGAAATGAGTTGTACTTTTTAAATTGAGTCTCTATGATTGAGTAAGAAGAAGAGGAAACTACAACCACAGGGCTGAGATGAATTTAAGATAAGCAGATTTGGTAGATACTCTTGAAGAAATCTTGCTACGTGCTTGTCACTAGCTCACATCCTTGATTGATTCTCTTATCTCCCAAAATTGAGTTGATATTTGGAAACTTTACTTCTTCAGTCTCAAATGCTAGGCTCAAGCATGCTTTCTCTTTTTCATTTAAGGTTGAACCTGTAAAGCCAACGCATCCCTGGCATTACTTAATAAAGTCTATTGTTTCTTTCATTGTACTGACGCTTCCATCAAAGATAATCCAATCGTATTCATCTAGCACGCATCTTGAGGTTTTCCAAAGTTCTCTAAACTAGTAATCGTCCATGCATGCTTATAAATACTTTTAAGTGAGATAATACACACCACTTTGATTTTGGTATTAGTTAACGTTTACTTCAAGCCCAATTTTCCTAAGATGGGGTCCAAAATTTTTCTCATCTCTTAGGATTAAATGGTCATTCTTGCCAATCACAAACACAGCCTATTTATATCTTGATGCAAATATAGCGGATAGAGCAGTACAGAGTAAGGTTTTTCCGTTTCCTATCCCGAAATTGATAAAGCTAAATTTATCAGGGCACAAATTGAGATAGTTGAGGCAGAAACATTACTATAAAAGAAGAGTGAAGCCAAGAGATGCTTAGAACTCTTCGAGCATCGGTAATTTATTGAACAAAGTGCTGAGACTAGTTAGATCTAGAAACTTTAACATTGATGGATTTCTATTAATCATTAAAAACTCTTTGACGAATCGCTCTCTATCTTTTAAGCTGAGTTCATCTACTTTCCTTGGCATCGATCTAAGCTTGTCAAGTTAGCTAAAATCTGCTCTCATTAGATCGCTTATAATATCTTTTAGCCCCTTACATCCTTTTTCATGACTCACAAGAGTAAAATCCTCTACTAACTTACTTATTTTGGAAAGATTCCCGATCCACAACGGATTTCTATTTTTGAGTTCTATTGAAATCTAGGTGATAAGATTCTAGAAATCTTCCTGTTCTATGAAATCCCACTTTGTAATAAAGAGTCCATTCATTCTTGATATAAAACTGTCTAGCTGACTATATGAAGTGGCCTGCGATAGCGAGCAAATATATATAAAATCTCAAACAATTGGAATTGGAACATCTCTGATCAATCTCAGACCTTAATCTTCTTTGATGAGCTATATAAATGGGCGATTCAAAATCATCAAGGTATTAGGAAGTAATCTTATAACTTGAGAGTCAGTTTGAAAGAGATTGAAAGTTCCCATCATTAGCTAGACTATTCCAATGTTTGCTCGATCAAACTTTAGGAGTTCCTCTTGAAATTGAGATAATGAGTCAGGCTCATTAAGAAAAATATAGTTAGCGAGGCCTAAAGCTTGCTCAGAGTTAGGTCTGGTAGCCAGAAGCATCATTGCACTTTAGAGAAGTTAGGGTTCTACCTCTATCACTTCAAAGTTGTAGTAAAGTAGGGAAATGACAAATAATCTGGATTTTATTTAAAGGCTAGCCTTTGATTGCAGATTCAAATCATAAACCATTCTGAACATGTTTGATCCATGGATCTCAGAGCAGGTAGTCTTTAAATTTAGAAGAAAATCATAGAGGCTTTGACTGTTTCTATTGTAGATTTTTTGTATAAAGTCAAATCTTTAACCCTAAGAGATAGCCATAAATTCTCTTAAATAAGAGGACGTGATTTCAGACTAAATCTTAGCTCCTAAGTTGATCTAACTGTTTTTAAGATCTTGTCTAAACTAATTCTTCTGATCAGAGACTTCCGGAGTTGATAAGCTGATTGTTTAATTGACTTCTTATTTAAAGATCTCACATTATGCAGGACTGAGCTTCAGAGAAACATCTTTCACAGACTTGAGCTTTCTTTTAGTTGCTTGGTTCAAAATAAACTTACTGAGGAACCTAGGAATATCTGATGAATTTTTAAGGATCTTGAACTCGTCAATTTCAAGTACTTTATCAAGAGAATAATCCATTTAGGGGAGAATCATCTTCGCCTTATCTAAGAGTTCAGGGTATAGTGCTCCCGAGTAAGTACTCTTCCTTCCTCTTCGATATTGTGCTATATCGCCACTTTATGTAAGACCTTCTATCTATTGCTCTGATTGCTCATCATCTTTAAATTTCTTTACCTCCTCAATGTTTTCTCGAACTTCTTTAGGAAAAGAAAATGATCCCTCCAGGTTTTCTGAAGATATTTAAATTTCTTCACTTATCATTTAGTTTTGCCTCCTATTTTAATTAATTCTTAATTTTGGCGGCCTCTTCTTTAATAAGAGTCTTAATTAAAATTAATTAAGCTTTCCTCATTTTCTTAATTAAATAAACCCACAACTTATTAGTCTTAATTCCATTTTATGCTGGAATAAGGGAGAAATCTTCATTTAAATGTGTTTATTGTGTTAAGATCTTGCTGGGAGTTTGCTATACTGCAGTTAAAGCAGTGGTGCTAATGGGCCTAAAAAAATTATTGGCTTCATTATCTTCATTCAAAATTTCTCTTCAAAGTAGGGTTATAAATTCACTTCTTCTTAAAGCTCTGGGGAATTAAGAATTAATTAAGAGACTTTTGAATTATTTAAGTTCTCTATGGCAAGGTCCTCTATTAAATACTCTTTTCTGGTTATGATTAGCTCTATTGATTCACTTCACTTCTGGCAGAATCAAGGCCTTTGTTATTAAGGAGATGGTCCTAAAAATTTGAGAATGAGAGCAATCGAAAAGCCTGTTATCATCTAATGGAGACATTAAGTTTAATTAATTAATTATGAACAACATCAAATTCATCCACAAAATCATTTCCATTTTCAAATGTTAATATTCAAAATTTTCAGCTAAGAAGCAGAAAGTTTATTAAAAATGATAAAGACATCACGAAGATTAAGTTTCAAAAAATGGCCCAGAAAGACATTTTAAATATTCAGACCATTTCAATGATAGCTGAAACTTTTTGAGACTTTCTTTTAGATTAATTTCAGATATCAAATTAAATTCAAAAAATTTACCTTTAC
>JAJKFJ010000535.1:0-10156 GCA_027382625.1 Tetmemena sp. SeJ-2015
AATAATTTTAGATTCTAAAAGTAAAAGTCTATAATTAAATAGAAAATTTAAGCTCTTTAAATTATTTGAAAACTATAATTCATAATTTTTTAGAATTTTTGAATTTGAATGATTTATATCTTTATTTTTTAATTTCTTCTTAAAATTGTGATATTTTTATAAATCGACATTCTTCTAAATGTTTAATACAATTCTTATTAAATATTTAGGGGGCCCTTTCCTCGACAATAAAATTTTATGATGAAGATAGGTAAGAAAAAAATATGTTTATAGGGCTCCTAAATCTGATTCTTCCAGTTATATAGGTGTATTCGAACATCTAAGGCTTCAAATTTTATTTCTAATTCTGTCAGTTTGAGGTCAGCTGCACATTAATAAAATAAATATTTTAAACTAATTTTTAGCTATTGTAAAATAAACTTAAAGTACAATTTTTAAATAATGTAACGCTTAAATTAACGAAAATTTATTTAATGATTAGCGAACTAATGCTGCAATATTTAAGTTTAACTTATTTAGGCATAAATCTGAAGAATGTTATGTATTTAAAAATGTTGCATTATTTCAAAATTGTACTTTAAGTTTATTTCAATAGCTAAAAATTAGTTTAAAATATAGATTTTATTTATGTGCAGCTGACCTCAAACTGTCAGAATTAGAAATAAAAATTGAAGCCTTAGATGTTCGAACACACCTCCATAACTTGAAGAATCAGATTTAGGAGCGAAAATTATCCTATCAACATATTTTTTCTTACTTTTTTTCATTATAAAATTTTACTCTCGAGGAAAAGCCTCCTCCAATATTTATATTAAATATTAAACTCTGAGGGCTCAGATTTAAAGATAAATAATCTAAGTTCAGATTAATTAAAAGTTTAATTTTGAATTTGTTGAGAATTTAGCCAGGACCTTTTGTAAATCAATTTGCTAAAACTTTTAATTAAGCTAATTTATAAATAATTTATATTCTTTTTATGAAAACAGAAATAATTACTAAGTTTTAAAAGTTAAATTAAATCAATATATCACACTTACTAAATCAAATTCTAAAGCAAACTAAACTTAAAATTTTATACATTTAAGATTTCTAAAAAATATTAAAGCCAAAGGAATATAAAAGTTATATGCTCATATATAATAGATAAATTTACATATCTGCTGCATCGTAAAATTGATGGCATGAAAATTGATCCTGGACATTTAAATATAAAACAATCTCATTAAATTTCTACACATTTTTCAAAATGCAAATTAATATTTTCACGCAATTAACTTTAATTTCAGTTAAAAATTATTTATTAAAGGAATGGTGGCAATAAAATATTATCGAAATAATATTATAAATTTAAAAAAAAAACACAGATTTTAACTATCGATTTGGAAAAATACATAATTTTTGTTTAAAAATCTATTGAATTTTTAATTTTTAAAAAATACGAAAGAAAATTATGGTTTTGTATTCATAAACAGATAAAGATTCTTGGACTCAAATTTAATTCGGCGTATGGTTTGAGAACTTCTAATGCTTTTGCCAAATTTATAATACTTTTTTTAATAAAATTAATTAAAGTTTCCTCCTCTTATGAAAGAAAAATCTGAAGGTTAACTAAATTTCGATTTTCTTATCAGATTTCTAAGTCCTTTGTAAAAGTATAAAATGGTTTACATTAAATTAAACAAAGAGGATTTTTTAAAGAATTTTTTTAATAATTAAGCCTTTTAGAATAATTTTTTTCATGAAAAGCAAATTATAACAAAATATAATTATAATTAAAAATAAAATCTCAAAAAATAATTAATTCTTAATATATTTTTATTCGTAGTATTTGGTTTTGACTAGTAAAATTTCCCAATCTCAACAAATATCACAGTTTTGTACTATAAAAGCCTCTAAAATAAACAATTATTAACAGAGATTTAAGGGTAGCTATGTATTTATATAAATTCTCTGAAAAAGATAAATCCCCACTTTTTCATTCATTATTTAATTTATAATTTGAGTTAATTACAATAATGTATAAACTCAAGTATAATTTAGGAAAAATTATTCAAAATAAATAAATTACAAGGTTACTATTAATTTTAATAACAAATTGACATGAACTTTTACTCCTTTAGTTCATTATTATTTGCATTTGAGCAGCAAAATTAGCCTTATATTCTTCTTCATCATCAAAATGACAGCCATTCTTTGCTATCATTTTGATGTTTAAGTAGTTATAAAGAACTGATATTATAAAATTCTTTAACTTGGTTATATTTTAAGGCATTTTAAATATAATTAAAGTTTAAGATTCAATGTAGCCTATTTTTTATTAAGATGAGGAAAATAATTTATTTCTTAACTAAATTTATAGAAATAAAATCTCTTAATTTGTTTCTTTAATTAAGAAAGTATACTGTTTTTTCTTCTGCTTATGATTAGTATATTAATGATAATTAAAATGTTCTAGCATCAATTCTTCTACTTCAATTTGGTTAATATTAATTATTTTTCAAGTTTATTAATATTTTAAGTAAGAATCCTACAATACTATAATTTCTTAAACTCAAAAAGTTTCAGATGAATATACTAAAACCTTTGAGAACACTAAGCTTGCTCCTATTTAAACCTTCAAAATCATTATTTATATATATTTTAAATAAGATGCTGATAAAAGAATTGGATAAATTCAATAATTAAAATAAGTTTTGTTTCCTTGCGTTTATCTCTTCATTTGAAATTAATTCTAAATACCTTACTAATAAATCTGATCCATTTGGATATTCTAATTTTTAGGACTAAATAAGGTTAAAGTAAGCGATACTAAAACATTTTGGCATTAATTTGTCTTAATTATAATTGAGAGAGAGATAATTCTAAAATGAAATTAATTACTTACTATAATTACTTTAAGTCTCAGAAAATGAAGATGAATTATAATTAACAATAGAGTATTTATTTAAAATAGGTTGAATATAAGTACTATTTTATTTTAATTTTTGCATAATTTTATAATTTATTTAGTTATTGGGCTTATATTGCTCTATAGCAGCAGTTGGATCAACCAAGTATAAGCTAGATACAATGAAGGAAGACTATAATAAAGATAAATGCTTTATACTCTACATATAGTTTTTACTATTTAAATATAAGACTTAACTATATAATTCTCTCTTTTTGTAATGAATAATTTAATTATTGGCAAAATTTTTTAATAATTCTCTGCTTATGGATTTATTAATAAAAGGCAACAAAATTATGGAATTATGAATTTCAATTATTACTTTACATATTTCATGCTATTCTACATAGATATTAGAGTTGTTTAGAATTTGTTTAAGAAAGACATAAGATTTTAATAAAATATAATAAGCAACTAATTATTTAGAAAGTGACTGATGTAAACTTAGAAATTCACACTCTTTTTATTAAAAAAGATTTAATAAAAGTATCCAATATAATTTAAGCCCGTGCTAAATTGATAGTGATTAATTATTTCTTCTGGTGTATCTAATAGAATATCTATCTATAAGTGAATTTATTTTTATTAGAAATTTGAAAGATAATAAATTTAGATTTAAATTTGCAATATCTCAGATTTAAAACTAATTGATTCTCAACAGAGAGAAGAATCTCCAGAATGAAATAAATTACACCACTAATTAGGACCTCTTGACTCTAAGCGCACCATTTAAATCCCCAAATCAAATTTATTAAAGAAATTAAGGCAAATACTGTGTAAAAATAAACTATATTAATTTAGTACAGTAGCATTTGCTTTATCTAGTAAATTTAAAATATATTAAAATATCTAAAATTAGGGTGCTTGGAGGTTAATATTGATAAAAAATTTTACCTCCTTCGCCTTCATTAAATAAATAACATCATAATATAGCATATGCTATTATTTTAATTCTTTAAACTTAAAAAGAAAATTGGTACAGCAAGATAAAAAAGAAAACAAAGTACCTGCTAATAGCCAGCAAGATCTGGCGGACTGCTCAGACTGAAGGTGGAAAATTAGTAGTTTAAAATATTCAGTTACTTAATTGAATTTTTATCTCTTTTTCAATTATTGTAAAATCATTTATTAATTCTTATAGACTTTTTTACCAAAACAACAATTAAATAGAAGATAACTTTATTGCCAAAAATATTTAAAATTGTACTTATAAATTATCTTCATTCTTGATTATCATATTTCTAAGTAAGTCCTAAAATATTAAATTTCAGGATGACGCCTCTATAAGTTAAAATAAAACTTATAAAAATTAAATTGAGATTTGGTTTTGATTTTATGAGAGATAAACTACTTTAATTAATATAAAAACTCTGATATGATTAATTATTTATATATTTAATAATTATTTGTCAAAAAATATGAAAAAAATTAAATATCTTATTTAAATTTCTTGGAGGGTAGAAGGGGATGATCCTTGCGACTCCCATTGCACTAATTTAAAGTTAATTATTTTCTTTAATATTTAAAAGAACGTCTGACGATGATGTCAGCCTAAGCAGCAACACTCACCCGCCTTAACTCTTCAGGCCGCTGGCGAGGGAGCTGCTGCTCCAAGAACCCGCAGTAATCTTTAGCTTTCACATCTACAAAGCTAAGAGGCCTGACCTAAGGTCAGAAAAGAGCCGAGTTGCGGCGACCTGAAGGGTGATGGAAGAATGAGTGCCTCATGATTGTTTGGAGTCACATTGTCCAAGCCGGCTGGGTTGAATCCCGCGTTAACTTGGGCAAACTGCCTTTTTGAATATTGAGATATTTACGTCACAGATCTTCTCATAAATATTAACGAAACTTATTAACTTTAACTTAAAGTACTAGAGATTTTAGGCAAGGAATAGTTGGATCACGTTTTAGTAGCCAATTAAATTCTCGCCTATAAAAATATCTACGATTGATTAAAATAATGGAGGAGATTGCGACTAGGAGAAAATATATTTGCACAGTTACCTTTGTTTAAAATAATTTAAGTTTCTTTATAACTATCTCTATAGCTCCTCTCAGGAACAATATCAGATGTCCCCGCATTTCTTCATCTTCCCGTATAAATTCTGAATAGAATATTTATCCTCAATATCTCTGAAATGAGTTTTCATACTCAAAATTTTCTAAATAAATTTTTACAAATAAAACAGGGTGTGAAATGTTATAAAATTTATTTAAATTTTAAAAATACTTGAAGTGTTTTCACCTCTTTAACTACATTAATTTTTCTTATAAACTAAATTATTTTATCTTGATGTTTACCTCTCAACTTGTGACTCTGCTACTTGCTTCTCAAGTCCAGACCAACCAACTTATCTGGGAGGAAGCTATACGTTGGGCACCTTTGCAGAAAATCAAGGTTGTCTTTTGTTCTTGATTTGTGAGGATTTCGGAGATCCAGGTTGCAAATGGACCTACTATGATATTGAAGAAAACTCTGACTATTTAACTGTTGAATACTAATAGACTGCTGGAATTCTAGTACGAGTCTATGTTTCGGACTCAACAAATTAAGTTGATTCTTTCACTTTCAAAATTGACACTGGTTATACTTCGAAGTAGTTTGAGTTCTCTGTTAATATTGTGGAGTCTATTTCTTTTGATGACACAGGAAACTCTTGCTTTTCAAATGGAGTATCTCAAACCTATGAGTATCTTCCACCAGGGGTTGGTTACTGTGCTTTTTCAGACTAATACCTGAAAGATAAAAACACAAATGAGGTAGTCGGTTTTCAAGACATCTATGTTGACGGTGCCCTATATAGGAATCCAAGCTATGTGGGAGATTGCACTCCAGATAACATAGGTAGTAATCCAGATATCTATTATGAGAGGGAGGATAAATTTTGTCTTGATAATATAGTATGAAAGCGAATGAAAAATCGGGGGTAAGAGTCATGCGAGATAAATTAACTTGTAGATTTTGATTTAATTGCTGATATTTATGCGCTTTGCGCCTAGATAAGCCACCTCACACACAAAAAATGAAATCCTTAAAGTGAAGCCCTTTTTATAGGTTTTGTTCCTTACCAATATATCTAGTACCAACATCAATAACAATAACAGTAGTAATTATAACAATAGTAGAAATAATTAAAGAAATATTTCACTTGAAGAAGAAGTTGAAGATGAGGAGAATTAGTTAGCGGAAAAAATAATCAATAAAGAGGAAAAGTTGGAAAATAAATTAGAGATGTATAAAAATGTTCTTATAAATCTTGATACGACTAGGCACAAAATTACTCTATTAAAGATCAAGATAGTTAATTATTTAGAGATTTTAAAAATTAATTTCTTAATTTTTAGACTTTTATATCTCTTTATTGAAGTTCCGTTATCCATTCTTGGTCGTGCCTATAATGGAAATGTGCCTTTTGGAGATCGTATTATAATTTTTGAACAAACTGATAAAGATGGTATTCTTAGAAAGGCAAAAATGACACTTTCCTTCTATTTTGAAGACTACCCTCATTGGAACGATTATGATTCTTTTTAAGTCTCAATGTGGGATTTCTAGACTTAATTCTCACTCCTTATTCAAGGAGTAGACTACCACGATGGATTTACAGGAAATTAATTCTCAGTCAGATTTTCTTCTGACTAGAACAACATACATGCAAGCATTCCCCTGTTTCCTGAATCTATTGATTTCACTGGGGATTAGCCAATGATTGTGGAATTTTAAGATGATTTCCATAAATATGTTAATATTGGGTCTCGCTTAGATTTCTATGTCTGGGTTATAAGTAGTGCAGGGACACCCTCTGATTCTAGAAGAATTTCTTTATCAATAATTTAATGCTAAAATGTGAAGATAGATTCCTTAGACAATAAATATAGCAGCAGATTAAATTCAATCTTTCATTCCTTATTAAACTAAGAGAAGCATAAATACTTACACCTATTTAAATCCATATTTTGAAAATTTAAGTTAATTTTCAAAAAATATTAGAAATGATTTTGTCCTCAAAGACCCATCAACGGCTTAAAATTTCAAACACTAAAAGTTTAATAGAATGAAGAAAAAAGCAGTTGAATTTAATATTTCTAACAAAAAATTTAAATTATAAAATTTAAAAAATTTTCAAACTATATAAATATAATTATGAGATACTTTTAGTAACCTGAGCATGATTTAATAAATAGGAAATTAAATTTATTTTCATAATTAATCTAAATATTTGCTTATTGTTACAATTGCCCTACCGGAATGTTCTATGATTTTGCTAATCATCAATGTGATGTGTGTCTAGATGCATGCTCTGCTTGCTAATCTTCATCTATTTAGTTGGGTTCTGGTAATTGCTAGAGTTGCTCTTCTAATACGTTTATATTGACAAATAATGATAATCAGTTTTGCTATTAGTATGGGGATAGTTAAGTTATTAACTCAAAACTTGGCTTCTAGAATAAGATTGCAACTAACATTAGAATTGGAGTTGATTAGACTTGGACCTTCCCTAGTAATGCAATGTGCTAATCTCATTCTGGTTCTCCTTAGATTCAGTACTCTGTCGACAATACGATAATTACTTCTACTTCAGCAGCAGACAGATATAGACTCAATGGAGCTGGTGTCCTTGAAATATCTTACTCAGACACAACTGTTAATAAAAACATATCTGTCTAAATACTATGCTCTCTTAATGGAGATAGTGTCACATAATCAATTATAAGATAATTTAAATGTCAATATTTTAATTCCATATTTTCTCATTTAAAAATATTGAGATTTAATTATAATCAGCTATCATTCAATTGTTTCCCATTTATGGTGACTGGAAAAATTCAAATCCTATTACTATAAATATTTATGGAGTTACAGGAGAGAATTATGTTGACTTGAATCCATATATCACTCACGGAGTTGATTTTAGTTTATCATACCCGATGTCTTTTGTTATGTTTAACGATGATACCTCTTACATGTATTGTCAAATATCTATTTTATAAATAAGCAATCTCATTTTTAAAACTTAATAAAGTTAACACAGATAATAAATTCTATTTTATATTAGACACAACGACATAATAGATTATTTATTAACTTCTCATATTGAAAATAAGTTTTAATATTTCAGCTTTCTTAATAGAGACAAAAATAGAATTTATCTAATGAGGTTAGTATTCTCTTTGAAAGACAGTTTTAATTAAAGAAAATATGTTTTATAAAAAGAGGAAAATATAGAATAGTCATCCAGAATAAATTCACCCTCCTCCAAGATTTATAGAAGGATTCAACAGAAATGAAGATCAAATCTTGTTCAAGTGTGAAGGGAATTTAGGCTTTGTTTTAATTATTTAGATATATAATATTTTAAATCACATCATGACAAAATGAATATCATAATCCAAATGAAAATCTACCCTTTCAGCTTTTAAACTGAACTTTTATTTCTCACCTCAAGGGTAGCTTGATTATATGTCAAGTTCAAAGAGAATAATCTTTTCTTGCGTATTAATCCTATAAATTTTAAGTTACATTGAAGCTACTTATAATAATTCTTCCCTATTATATAAAACATAAGACTGTGGGTAAGATATTAATGTCGTATTGAATAAGTCAAGGTGTGAATATCCTCATCTTGAAAAGACAAATCTCGTGATGGATGGACACACTTAATAAAGGGGAAAATGCTGGGAAATATTTTTGTGAAAATTTAAGGTGAAAATTTACTTTGGTTTTTTTAATTACATCCTCTTTATTTTCTTTAAAAAATTTCTTCATTATCTTAGCAAAATTTGAATAGTTTATTTATATGCAAGTGTGAGTGTATTTCTCTTAAATTTCTGAATAAATATTTTTGTCCATTAAAATTGAAGACTACTAAAAAATAAAGTCTACTGATAAAAACATTAATTTAGGAATAGGTAGGTTACATATACCTAGACTCAGCTGATTCTAACTTGATTGGAAAGTTTATATACAACCCTGCTTGGGACTCTAGTCCATAACCGACTAGAACAGTTTACGCTTCTTTCGGAAATAATGACTATAGTACAGCGAGGAAGCAAGTCATAGTCAATCTTTTGGCCTGCTCAACTAATTGTGCTCCTTCATAATGCTCAGGCTCCGCTAATAATTGTGTGGCTTGCAACGACGCCGACTATGATGGCAATTATATTATAAATAGGATTAGTAATTTGAAACAAATATATAATATCAGTTGTAATTATTCGATATAAGATTAGCTTATAATTCAAGCTAATCAAGTAAATAAGATATTTTTTTTTAATTTTTAGAGAATTTTATCTTAAGTTTTCTATTTCTATTCACTCAATTATTTAGAAAAGTTTAAGCGGTCGGAAACCAGAGAAAATCTCTATATAAAACCTAATTTGAAATTTTAAAATTCTCACTTCGTGATTTTATTGAGTTATAATTGTATACTCAAGAGGATGATTCAAGTTTTTGTGCTGCTGCTTGTCCTGATGGATAGTATTATAACAATCAAACCTCAAATATATTCTAAAAATTACCTTATTACTTACAGTTTGATAAAGAATAAATGAAATTAAAGTTTTATTGCTGTTCTAAAAATCTAAAAGTAATCTCAGAAATATCGACCTTAAATATTTAGTAATAGATTTTTATAAGACTTGAGTCTCTAAAACTTGTATGCTCATTTTATCTATGTTCTATTAATTCGAGTTAATTTCTATGAATCAAATTATTGACAGCCTTAAAAAATTAAAGATAGGGAAATAGTTTCAACCTGAGTATCTTGAAATACGAAACTAAAAATAAAATATTATCATTTGGGCCAAGATCTGCAATTTTAAAACTAAAATTTGACACATTTCAAAATTATATTTTTGATTTAGAAAACAATAAAGAGTTCCTCTTAACAAAAAAGTAGACAATCTCAGTATCAAGTAATATCTATATTTAAGAGCAAGAATTCAAATTATAAGATTCCAATTTTTTCCTTTTGAAAATTTTAATTAAATAGAATACGAAATCAATTACACATAATGATGCAATTTTTACTAATATTATTTAACATTATTAAAGTATTTTGTAAATAAGAATTTTCTTTTTACTTTATTAACTAAATTTGTTTTAAGACGACTTCAAGCTGTAAAGATTGTGCTTATGGGTGCTAAACTTGCAAAATGTACACTAATTAGTATGACGATAATCATTGCTCTACTTGTTCCGGATATTGG
>JAJKFJ010000550.1:0-10051 GCA_027382625.1 Tetmemena sp. SeJ-2015
TAATATTTTAAACACCCTTCTTTTTCTTTGAAACCTGAAAATGTGCTGATGGACAAGGATCTGCCTTATTATTTTAAGAAAGATCTTATTTCTCAAACTTTCGATTCACTTCACTTATTTATCTTTAAAACGTTGTCCATCACTCATTTCGGCAGCTAGTAATGGCAGAAAAAGGATTATGAACTAAGTACCAAAGCTGTCCTCACTCTATATTATAAGCTTAAACTTAGCTAAAGCAGCACAAAAATACTTTCAAATCTTCCTTTTAGAAATAAATACTTTGTTTACTTATATTTCTTTACTTTTATTCGCTCTCCTATTCAGGATCTTGATAAATTAAAAACTTTTCCTATTAAAAATTGAAATATTGAGTTAGAAAGGTATTTATTATCGATTGAGGCCCCTTTTTAAAATACTACCCTGATCTATGATACAATGAATCCATCTTTAAATTTGTCCCATGCGTAAATGCTTCGATCTAGATAAATAAAGCAATGATACCTAACCTTGTAATTTCCATAATAAGCAGATGGATACGAAACATGGTCTTCAGAAACATACACTCCTTTACAGGAAGCAAGAGATAGTCTAGCATTGACGCCTTAGAATGTATCAGGTCGTTCGATTGAGCTTCGGTTTTAGAAGCAGTGTGCGAGCTAATCAAATCTCTTCTTCTTTCTCATTCTTAACAGTATCTTTTTATATTTTATCTTCCCTTTATCCTGAGGAAAAACTTATAGCTTATGTATCCTTCTACTATAAAGAGAATATCTCTATAGAAATATGCTCCAAATAATAGGGACAAGAGAAAGTGTGGGTGTTATGATAATGCAAAGCTTTCAGCAATAAAAATGTAGTTGCAAATTTATTTTCAAGAAGAATGATGCTGGATCTTTAAATCAAAGGCTATCTAAGGCATGAGCTCATATACAGTACTTCCATAGTTAATCTCGAATTAATCTTTTTATTTGTCTTGGTATTGCTGGATTCTTCAAAAATAATTTTGAATAAATAGAGTCTTCGAAACTCTTCAAATGATTTTTTTATAATATCCAAATATTTTTAGAATTGTGGGAAATTAAATGAATGTTACAATCATTTTACGGCATAAAGACTTTTGATAAATTTGTTGACAATATTTCCCTTTATTTGTTTCATTTGAGCGTAGGAAGATGTTGAATAGGATTGATGCCAGCCAAATAAGAAAATGCTAATTTTCAAATCTTTCAAGAAAAATGTTGCTATATCGGATTTCAATTCTTCTGGTGAAAATGAATTTACATTTTAAATCAAGCCTTTTCTGACTTCTAACTTATTGCCTTACTAAAAACCCTAGAGCAGTTATTAACATAATCAAGAGGTTATTCATCTTGTTATATTTCGTTTGGCTTCCTTTTAATTAAATTAATGCCAAGAACTTCTGATCCTAGAATTATTAAAAGGAGCATCGTTAATTTAGCTTGTTAAGTTACAAAATTTTAGTTCATTTTCTGCTAAGCCCAAACTTTACAATAGATGATAAAATAGCTTCTTCAAAGAGAAGCCAAGATAGTTCTTTATTTAGTTGCTCATCTTATTTTTAAGACTGGTTCAAAACTTTTAAAATATCTTTTTAAAGATTAAATTTTTTATAGGAGTGTCTTAGTTGGGGACTTTTAAATTCTATAACTCTCATTTTGCTCATGAAACTTTAACATTCTCAAGTGCTTATGACTTAACTCTTGAAGGATTTCTAAAAGCTCTCTTGAATATAACTATTCTTCTCTCATTAAAATAATATATATGTTGCTTTTCTGTCTCTAGACCTATCAGAGAAGGGAATATTTTATTTTTAGTTATATGTCTCTCTTATTGAGATCACTCCCTCTGGACTGATTCATTTGATTTGGTTCTTCATCTTAAGGGAAATCAATGATTCTCCTATTTTCTTTCATAATTTACTCTTTAACCTAATGGTAGAACAAGCTCTTGCAAAAATATAATTAAATATTAGAGGATTCTTTTATGCAAACAAACTTTTTATTGATGTGAGTATTAAAGGGAGCAATTAAATAAAAAATATAATTTTAATAAATTGTGATGGTTAGTCTAGTTTAATACACAATCGAACACTGACAGAGTACTCTAGCGTATTTTTGTTCTCAGAGAAGGAGTAGATTGAGGGAGGGAAAACAGGATTATTTTTGCTTTCTATCGTAAGACTGCAAAGATTTCCTGAGCTGCTTCAAGTTTATTTCCAGAAAATTCAATCAATAGCAGAATGTAGTTTATAATTTTAGAAAATAGATAAAAGCATGCTAAATTAATTGAAATTTGTTTGAGAAGTAGAAAAGGTTATATGTAGTAATTAGTGATTTTATATATCAAATCATAAGATTTTTTATTCAAAGTTGTAGGAAGAAAATAATATTTCGGCTTTGTAAATAAATAATGGTGCTTGATAACTTATAATATTTTTTAAAAGCTATAATAAAATAATATTTTGAGTCCCTTGTTGAGAGTTTAGCAGCTATAGGAAAATATCTTATTGTTTATTTATATTAATCATTAATTGAATAATATAAATTTAATTTAATCTTAAAACTTAAAATGTCATCTTAATTACCTCTTAATTAATCTAAGACCACCTTTTTATAATAAATAAATTCAGACTTCAAGTATATATAACATTTTAACAAAAGAAATAATTTAAATTTTACAAAAATTGAATTACTAAGCAGAAGCACTTTTCCATTTCATAATGAAAAGATTACATAAAAAGTCAAGTCTATCTTTTTTTCCTCCAATATTCACACAGTTCTGTAAAAGGTAAAGTTTCATATTGCCTTTTATATTATTGAATTTTAGGTTTCGTGATTCATTTTTAGTACAAAGGGAATAAATAAAAATCAGGATCTTGAATTCAATAGTTTTGAGAGAGTACTTAAGAATCTAAGCTATTTTATGTTTTTTTTTTTCTTTATAAAAGAGTGTCCAGACTTCAAGATAGTTAAGTTGTTGGTATAAAGCTAAATTATTGAATGAAATAGAGAAATAAGAATTTAAGAAAGACTTTAAGATTTTTGAGATCTCTCTAATCTTATTTCTTATCTTTATTTTTTGTTTTTGCTTAATTAAAAATTAAGTATTCTTAAATATATGAATATGAACTTTTGAGCATAAAAAAAGAATAATCAGATTCCAATCTCAAACAATAGAGATCAGACAAGATTATACAGCTCATAATCACTATTAATTATGTCTTGCAGAAGACGATTAAGTTAGAGTGAATTAGCGAGATATTTAATATATATTTGATTTGCTTATCTAGTACTCATCTATACCTCTACTGGCCCCCTCTTAAATATGGGCACTCAAAGTCCATCAAGGAGCCGCTCTCCCTCCGAAGCTTCACTGGTATTCTCTAGCCGTAGGCATCACTGACCAGGGGGGTCACTACCGATCGCCAAAAGAGGACTCGCCACTCACTGCACAGGGCAATGGCCAGGAATCCCTGCCGTTCAAACCCTCCCTGACTGAGGGCGTGAGCTGCCGGTCACTCGGGGGCTCGGGCGCCATGCCTGCGGGCTCAGTGGACTGGTCAAAGAGAGCGTGCACTCTGCCTCCAATGCAAGATCTCGTGGTAGCCTCATAGTCCGTAGTCATATGGTGTCCGGACTCTAAGCTTATAGTCTGCTGCTATTGCTGTTGCTATTATTGTTGTTGTTGTTATTATTATTAGTTATTATTATTCCCACTTTTTTCAAACTCCATCTTTTTCGTCTTCCTCATCGTCTTCATCATCGTCTTCTGCAAGACATATTTAATAGTTGTTAGGGATAGCAATCTTGTTCCTACTTATATGCTCAACAATCCTATACAAGCCTTCTCCACTACTTTACTCTAATTGATGTCTCCAGATAGTTTTGCATTTGATGTTTTAGCTGCCTGATGTAGTAGTTGGTGTATTTTGCTTAACATTTGTCTTCCATTCTTAATTACTATAATTAAATAAGGAAAGCTTAATTGCTAAATATTATCTTTAAATGAATTAAAATTTCTTATATAAATATATTTTTAACGCAAAACCTTGCAATGGGACTTTTAAATGATTTACCAATTATTGTTAAAACAACCAACTGTATTAAAGTCCTTATTTCAATTTGCTAATTCATAGGTATATCACTAATCTAAAAGGAATAATTAATTCCTAATTTCAATTAAGTCTCAGTAGCAAAACTTGTTTCAATAGAACTGAGACACCAACAATTAGACGACAAAATGGTGCCAATGCGTTCAGTGGATGATGAAGAATCCAATCTACAGTCTATGTAGAGATATCTCTGAACAATAGATCACTGAGTGCAAAGAATATGCTAACAAAACCATATTAAGCAGTAGCATATGCAAAATTTGTGAAAAGGTATTGAAAGAGAACAAATCTAGACTAACAAGAGAGTGAAGAGTGTATTTAGAGCACAATCTAATTATAAAAATTTCTATTTTTCGTATTATATCTCTAGTTGATATGTTTACTTATTCTTTTATTCAGTTATAAATCAAATCTGAGACTAATTAAAAAGCTTAGATAAAGAAATATTATGTCCACCCATACTGCCCCTCAAAATAAAGCAATAAAGATTGTTTTTAGTTCTAAGAGAGTAGACAAGTAGTGGTTTGCATGTTATACAACCGTAGATTTATTTAATCTCTGAGATATTTTTATTTTTTAAAAATGTTATTTGACTCAGAATTGAAATTCAATAAGAGTAAAATAAAGTGAGAAAATGTGTTATATTACTTATTAAAAAGTAATTAAGTCGATAATTGCTAATATTTTGTTATAAATAGTAATTTAATTATGATATAGCTGTGAATTTTATAAAAAAAAGAATTAAATTAATATTATAATATCGAAATCCTTGGCAGTTGAAGTGTAAGATTTAGGTCTGAAATTATTACTATTTGATTAAGCATGAAATTCTAAGCAACTTTTATCCTTGTTACTTCTTCTTTCGAGGTCAGTGTAGAGAGTTACCTGGTCATAAGTTTGTGAACTTGGTTAATTTCTTGGTTCGGAGACAAAATTATCAAGATCTCTGAGCAGAGAGCTCCTATCGTAATGGTAGCAGAACAGACTCCTATTAAAATTAAACGAGCTATCGAACAAGCCCTATTATGAGCTACCTACCTCATAATTTAACACATTTTACAACTCTTCGCTTATTATTTTAGCTTAATTCCGATTTTCATTTTAATTTTAACTATAATAAAGTTTTAATTTGACGAATAAATAATATTAAATCCTTTTTAATTCATAATAAAAATAGAGTTAAGAAAGGATTTAAACATTTAAGAATCAGACATCATCAACTTTACTAAATTTAACCTTTAAAAATTATAAATCATTCTGTAGCTCCTTATTGATTTTTAATTATCGATAACCCAAATTTAAATCATTAAATTTAAACTGCGTTTATTACAGAGAAAGTATTGAAGGTATTTTATCCAAAATTAAGAATTGAAAACAGTCAATTTATTATTTACTTATAGTAGAGAATTTAATAAAATTTGAATTAAATTATCAAATAAAAACAAATTAAATAAAATCATGGCTGTTTCAGCGTGTCAATATTTTTTAACAATTGAATCATCTAAAATCCTTGAATCCTTGCAACTTTTGTGTGGGTCGATAAGAGATACAAGCGAAAATTTCTCCTATTTTAAAGATTTAAATTACAGAGCGTATCATTTCTTGCTGCCGAGAGGTATGTGAAGATAATTAGAGAAGAAACTTTTAATAATCTTTGCTTACTATCAAACTAGCTAGAGATCTAGAGAGGTGTTTGTGAAATTTCAACTGACACGAATTTGCAACTCTCATTTATTATTTTAACCAATAAGCGATATAAATTTTACTAAATATTCTGATAGAACTTAAAAGGAGGAAGTCAAGAAAGATTTGTAATTATTTAATCCAAACAAGTAAGTGCTCATTAAGTCATTTATTAATTTCGCTTCTCTTTTTATAATCTAAAAATAAATTTATCTATCTCTATATCTAACACAGTTTATTTATTAAATTGCACCCTAAGAATAAAATTATTATTTATAGTTATCAATTGATATTTAATTTTATTTTTCAGCTTTGACTTTCAAAATTCAAGTTTTGGTAGACCTTCCTGATTTCTTTCTTGCTTGAATTTATTTGAAATAAAGAATGATTTAAAATTAAACAATTTAATAATTCTATAACGACTCAATTAAATCAGAATTAAGTTTGGAACATTTTTATGAATTCATACATAAACAGTTATTAAAAACTGATTTTATCGGAATGGTGTTTTAGGCACCATTTCACTATCAGATACCTGCTCCGGTGTACCGTTGTCACTCAAATTTATCCGAGGTTACCATTCTTCTAGGTTACTTGGATAGGGCGAGCTGTCTGTAGAAGGTGAGCCGGTGTACCCCTGGCCAGTGAGGAGTACCCTCAGTAAAGGGGTTCGATCCAACCAGTGAATGAAGATGGTTTACGAGTCAGATCTGAAGTTTAGAGAGAACTTAATGAAATAACAGATAAGGGTACTCCTCACTGGCCAGGGGTACACCGGCTCACCTTCTACAGACAGCTCGCCCTATCAAAGTAACCTAAAAGAATGGTAACCTCGGATAAATTTGAGTGACAACGGTACACTGGAGCAGGTATCTGATAGTGAAATGGTGCCTACAACACCATTCCGATAAAATCAATTTTTAATAACTGTTTATGTCTGAATTCATAAAAATGTTCCAAACTTAATTCTGATTTAATTGAGTCGTTATAGAATTATTAAATTGTTTAATTTTAAATTATTCTTATTTCAAATAAATTCAAGCAAGAGAGCATTTTGATAGTCAACCAAAACTATAATTTTGAAAATCAAAGCTGAAGAAAAATAATTAGATTTTCTTAAAATTATCTCGTTTAAATTTAATGCTATCTCATTATAAGATTAATCCAAAAAATCTTTTTTAATAAAGAAGAGACAATTTTATAGAAGTTTTATCTCACCTATATTTTGTCCTCTTTTCATTTTTTCTACTTTATAATTATAATTTTCTTTTTTCTTTTTTAAAATTAAAAATTGAAAAAATTGCAACATAAATGTTAATTTATAAAAATAAGTTAAACCTGATTTAAGAACTGATTAGTTATCTCTGATGAGAGATTTTCTTTATCATATTTTATGATATATGGAATTATGTTGATGAACTTTGAATTCTCTTAAATATATATTTGTTTTAATTTTAAGAAGCTGTAAAATGATGCTAAAGCTAATGTAAAAAGTAATTATATTTTTGAAAAAGCTTCATTCCATTAGGTGTGAAAGGGAATTATTTTGATATTTTAATAACTTTTTTATTTAAAAGTTAATATTGTAGTTTTAGATAGTATAGTTTGTTTAAGCAAGAGACATAATTATTTATTTGCATTTATATCAATTATTTTAAAAGGATGTATTGAACTTAGGGAAAATACTTACTAAGGAGAATGGTAGAATGGCTAATTGAATGGAAAAGGAATTATATTAATTAATTAATCCAATTAATTAAGGTAAAATATTTAGATAGTAAAATAATAAAATAAAGGGCATCAAATCAAATTACAACACAAAATAAATAAAGAGGCCTTGGGAGTAGAAACAACATTCCTCTAAAGAATTTAAGTGAGGCAAAGCTTATAATATCTTAAACAAAAGAAGAAAGTAAAACTAAAAATTGAAAACCAAACAGCTTTCTTTTAATTTTATTAACAAGACAGGAAATATCTTACTATAATTTTTATAGCTAATTTTAATTCTAGTAAATGAAGAGCATATAATCGATTCTATAAATTCAAATCGTGTCCAAATTAAAATATAAAGCTAATTACAATGTGAAGCAGCATAATGAGAAACTTTCTGTCCTTTATTGTAAACTTCGAAAATAAGACCATATCAAAAATAAAACGGATACCTTAAGTTAAATAGAATGGAAAAGAAATCAGAGCAAATATCATATTAAACCTCATATCATAGCTGAGAATTAAATAAAATGAGCAATAACTAAATTAAAAATTAATTTACAAAATATAAAATTAGTTGAAATGTGAGTTATTGAGATGAAATTATTGCCATTTTATAAACAGTCATATTGTAAGCAACTTTCATCTATGTAACTTGTTCGTAGGAGGTCTGAGAGAGAGCAATCCTTCGCACAAGTTTATGAGCTTCGATAATTTCTTCATTCAGAATTGGCAACATGAATAACTCTTCTCGGAGAGATCCAACAGTAATAGCAGTAGAAAAAACTATTCATAAAATATAAGGACGAATAAGCCCTAAATTGAGGCAGCTATATCAAATTTAGCAACATTTAATACTCTTCATTTATTATTTTAAATAATTTCCCATTTTTAATTATAAATGATGAATATGATTTGTTGGACGAGGATAAGGAGAATCTAATAAAGAAAGAGTTGTTGAGCAAAGTGCTATATATTAAAGTAGAGATAGTTTTAAAAAATTATGAATTTAAATTTAATGAGGGAGTCAATTCCTAACAAATCAGTGTCAAGAACATCATGTCGACCACCTCAGTCTGAGTTTCAGTTTTAGTGACTGCGTTCAAAGTAGTTGTCTCCCTAGGGTAAGTGTAGACTCTTTCTAGATGTTGTAGTCGGTGAGGATTCTGCTTGTTCTTGTTGAAGATCTTGTTCTTGATGATGTTCAAAAGTACGCAAATCCAAGCATTCTTATTTATCTCTTTGAGTTTGCCTGCGAAAATCATTCTTTGTTAATCGGGAGGGATACCTTTCTTTCTCTGGACGTTTGCCTCCTCGGCTGTCACCTTCAAGTTTTTTTAGTTGAGCTTGCTGTTGTAGATGTAGAAGTGGATGTAGTAGTGATTTAGTTGTTAGACATTTAAATTAACTCTATATTTAAAGCGTAATATAATATGAATCACAGAGCTAGGAATAAATCAGAATGTATTTCTAAGTAAAACCAATCGTCGATCATGCATTCATATTCATCCTATAATTTAAAAACAAGGGCTGAATCAGCATGTTTTACTAAGTTAAAGCAATCCACTATCATGTATTCATATTCAAACTCTAAAAACAATATTTATTCGATCGTCATAGATGAATTGAGAGGGTCTTCCATTGCTTATTATTTTTACAAATCAGAGGTTAGGAAATTTTTTTTAAAAGACTGTAGAGAAACTGACTTTTAAGAATAGACAGGGCGGATTGAGAGTTCTTTTTAGAATAATTATAATCCTTAATTATTCTTGACATCAAGGAAGTAGTCAAATTTGAATCAAAACTCATAATTAAGACATTTTAAATTCTAATGGAGTGTTACTCCTTCTTCAGAGACGCCAAGAGTATCATTGAACTTCTGAAGGAGAACACCACACCCACCACCTCACCTGCTCCCACCCTCCACTTCAACGGTCAGCCTTTCTGGCTCCTATAATGTTTTAGATTTGAGCTATCGCGATTAAGAAAGTAAAGGAATCTACAAAAGCAAATGCTGTCACATAAGATAAAAGAGCTTGAAGTTTTAAAATCTAAAGTCAAAACTTCAAAATAAAAACTTACCATTGCAATGGAGGGTGGGAGCAGGTGAGGTGGTGGGTGTGGTGTTCTCCTTCAGAAATTCAATGATACTCTTGGCGTCTCTGAAGATGGCTTACCACTCCATTAAAATTTAAAATGTCTTGATTATGAGGAAAAAAAACAGCCATATAATCAAATTTAGCCAGAATAGAGTTTTAATTGAAATTTTAACTCCTTGCTTGATGTCAAAAATAAATCAATTTAATTTTTAAACTTTATCTTGAATTCATCCACGCGGTCACTGATATTTGCTGGCTTCTAAGTAAACTGGCACTGCTTTATCTTAACTTTATTTTAATTATACCTAAGAATTTAATGCAGAATCGAAGGTTTTTTCTAGAAATACACTATCTTACTCTAGCAGCAGAAGGCGAGTGCAAGCTCGAACTAGGAGACATCAGATTTAAAGTGATAAATTAAAACAAC
>JAJKFJ010000871.1:0-35192 GCA_027382625.1 Tetmemena sp. SeJ-2015
TATCTCAAAGCAGAGGCAGCCTTAAATATTTACCTTGCTGCTGTTTAATAGCACAGACATGTAAGACTTAGAAGCAGCATACTAGCTGGGGCTAGCTTCAGCCCACGGATTTGACAGTGACCATTTCATTTTTAGCGGCTGAGTTAAATTTTAACCAACTAATTCAAATTTTACCTTTTCCCTCTCAAATTTAACTACTTAACTCTTAAATCCTCTCGCCCCACTGGTCCAGAGGGGTTCTCTATTGCAATCGTATACTCTAATGAGTTAGTCTGAGTGTTTCCCTAAGTGGGAGAGTCTAGGAGACTTGAGTTGGTTGAGTTATGGGTCAAGCTTCTGAATTTTCCTAGCGTGACATTGTCAAATGGCCCAAGTATGAAAAGTTTCAATGTCCCAGAAAAGTTTCAATGTCCGCTGCTCATTTCTGCGCCCCTCCGAGTCAGGTCGATTTTGTCGAAACACACCCCTGACCCTCTCCCATATGTTCATTCTATCAGAAAAAATCTCTAGAGCACGAATATACTCGAGTTATAGCGGGGGGAGGTGGATGGATGAAGTTATGGCCCGGACAAGGATTTTTTTCTGCAGGAATTGCAAAAGTACAGAAGCTATATATACAGAAAGTCTAGAGAGGGTCTTGAGGACTCTGACTAGAAACTTGGACCAAAAGTTGACTTTTTTCCTCCCCCTCACTTCCTGAGCCCCCCGAATATACCAAAATGCTCAGCAAGCTATAACTAAGCTATTGGTATCATGTAGAACCCATGGATGTCAAGTGGAGGAGTGAGGAGGTGACAACTCGGCCTTCTGGGCTACTTTTAGGGCTTTGGCCAAGCCTGTGACACTGTCAAATGGCAAGCCTGAGGCTCCAAGGTCGACCCCAAAATTTTCATCAGCAAGCTTTCAAATCTATCCAGGGCTGCATCATTTGATTCAGTGAGCTCTATACAGCTTAGTAGCATGCTTTAATATAGTGGGAGGTATAGTGGAGACAGTAGCAAGCGATCTGAGCCTATAGTAAGGCCTAAAGACTGTTAGACTATAATTAAATTTAAGAAGCTTAATAAAATGGTCAAGCCGCGAAAGTAAGCTGGCCCCTACTTCGAAGGACAGCCTGTCTATAGAACCTGCAGTCTCTGCGCTCATTAGCCACCCTTCTACATCAAGGTAGACTACTACAACCATCTTGCAAGAGTCCACAAGGCTGAAAAGAGCTAGCACTTGGCTGGAAAGAAGAGGCATGTGTGTGAGACTTGCGGCGAGCGATACAACGACAAGCAGTACCATTCTCGCAAGTGCAAGCCTGAGCATAGTGAGGAAGCTGCTGTCAATGATCTTGTGCCTATGTCCAAACATTCAAAGAGAATATCTAAGGACGAGTAGCTGTGTGTGGAGACAGTAGCACTGATAAATGTGCAGGCTCAGGCTAAAGTTCAAGCTCAGGCTCAGAATGAGAAGTAGTTGGTTAATGTGGGCGAGCTTCACAGTGAGAGTGACAATGACAAGCAAGTGGTGATTGCCTCTGTGAAGACATGCGGTATCAAGCAGCTAGTGCACTTGAGCAACAGTAGCAGTGACAGTGATATCAAGCAGCAGAGCTCAGGCTTACGAGAGGAAAGCAAATCTCAGCAGGCCTCACGCAATACTTCGTTCCAGAGTCAAATCTCAGAGCAAGCTTACTTTACCGCCTAGCGCTACTCCAAGCCAGCTTCAGTGCTTCTAGTTAATCAATAGCTTGCAAGAGAGAATCAAACGCAGACAGAGCTACCTGACAGTGTCATGGAGGATATGTAGCTAGAGTTTGCCAATGTCCACAGTGCCAGCGTACTTCCTACTTAGAGAAAGCTGTTTGTCAATGTCACAGGCTAGCTGGAGGTAAAGCAAGCACTCTTCCAGCAGAAGCAGCAGCTGGTTCAAGATCAAGGCGTAGCAGAGGAACTCTAGCAGTGTGGTATGGTCTCTACTCTGGAGATAGTTGAGCACGCTCAGTAGAAGCAGTCGAAGCTAAATGACAAGCATGTGCAGAAACTACTGAGGGAGATGGTCAGAGAGTACGAGTGGCAAGAGAGATAGAGCAAAGACTTGGCAAAGTGTCTAGCTCCTAGTGAAGTTGAGCAGGAACTCAAGTCTACTGCATTCGAACCTTCAGTTGACGCTGTCCTCGACTTCCTCAAGCAGCAAGCTAGAGAACTTAAGATAGAGCTGGAGCTGGAAGCACTGAGTCAAGAGCAGGCAGATGAACTCTGTGACAAGAGCAAGCAGCTCATGAAAATCAAGAAGCGCACCAAGGAACTACTGAGCTAGACTACTAAGAGCTTAGCTAAGGTACAGACTCTGCAGCAGCAGACAACCATATTGAGCAACAAGGCAAAGAGGATGGATGCAGCTCTTGAACTCCTGCTAGAGGCTGAACTTAAGCAGCACGGCTTCAACAAGGCGCAGATAGTCTCAAGTGGAGGATTTGGCATTGTCTTCAAAGCTTCCATCTCGGCGGTCAAGCTGTGTGGGCGCTCTCCTGATGTTGCTATCAAGATTCCAACCAGAGAAGGAGTTTCCCAGCTAGAGAAGGAGATAGACACTCTCGGCAAGCTCATGCCACTGAGTGACAAGTACTGCGGCTTCTATATCACTAGAATGATCGAAGTGAAGAGGATGAGCAGCAGAACGCCTATGCTAGTGATGGAGTACTACCCGAAAGATCTAGAGAGTCTCTTCAGCGGCGAGCCACTCAATGAAAGACAGATCAAGTACATATCATTCTTCATCCTTAGAGCTGTGTAGCTAGCGCACTAGATTGACGTGTGCCACTACGACATCAAGCCGCAGAACATTCTCTTGAACAGCAGGTACCTTCCCTTCTTAGGAGACTGGGGATAATCTGGCTACACTACAGTTCTAGGAGGTACGCGCTACTATGAAGCTCCTGAGATCTATGCTCCTCCATCTCTGGGCGCTCGCCTCTATAAGAAGATTGACTGCTGGCAACTGGGCATCACTCTCTACAGACTAGCTAGCTAAGGCAAATTCCCTCTGGACCCTGAGATTCTCTCGCAGAAGATCAAAGCAAATGAGAAGGTGGACTTCAGCAACTGCGAGAGTCTAAGAGAGCAGAAGGGCATCATGAATGTTGTGAGCAGGCTACTTGTCACTGACCCTGCCAAGAGAGCAAGCATCTCGGAGGCTTTGAACAATCCCTACTTCGCTGGAATCTCCAGCACTATCAATAAGTTCATCGACATCAAATCTATGAAGAGCTCACCTCTTACTAAGCAGAAGCAATCCTGCTGAGAGAATCTCTGCTTGAAAGTAGTTTGCTATAAGTGTTAAGTCATACCAGTACTCTAAGTTAACTTCCCTAACTATTCTCTAACATCAGTGTCAATGTCATATGCTTCACTTCAATCTTTACTCTGTCATCTCTCTCTTCTCATCTCTCTGCTCTGATTCTTATCTCCTCACTCCTATTTCTAGCAGCAGAGATAGATTTGTGATGGTCACAGTCAAATCACAGAGGCAGAGTGCTGATAGTGGGAGGCACAACCCCGCACCCCTGAGGAACTCAGGAGCAAGGAGCTGTGGAGATCAAACTGGGCAACTCGTCTGTCGAGAACGAATAGCAGCTCTATTATGAACTACCCTGCTTATACCAGAAGCAAAGCCCAGCTGATCTCAGACGAACGAACCTCTGCCAGCAAGAGGAGACATAGACTTATAACTCAAACCTTGGAACTAAGAACTGCTGACTTACTACAACAGCTCGTCTGCTGACTTACCAACAGCAGTTGACAGTTTGCTGTAAGAGCTCTGTCTGGACTCGTAGTGTTAAGCACTGGGCCCTTCTCACTCAAACTAGTATGTGTATGTCTCTTAGAGTAGCGAGCAGTTCTTGACACTGTCCAACTCACTCTAACTCTCTCCTGCTCTTGACTCTGTCCAACACTCAGCCTCCGCCTCAGAGTAGTAGTAGCGAGACGGGGCTCCTCTCACAAATAAGTAGTGGGGCACTATAATAGTAGTGTGAGCTCTCACTCATTTGACAGTGTCTCAATTTCAAATACTCCTTACTGAAAATAAATGTGCTAGCGACTTTGTCAAGTGCAGAGGCTGCCTCTCTCTCCTGCCTCCATAAATAAATGAAAGTAGTTGCTTTTACATTTCAGATGGAAGTAAATTTCTACATCTGGAACTCAGCCTCTGCCATTCTAATAAATAATTATAAGGCGTGCCCAGCATTTTCGAGCGCGGAACCTGAATATTCAGGAAAGTTGCGTGTGGAGTATAAGAGCGCGCTTATAATATTAAGAATTTAAGACTACCAGCTGCCATTACTCCGGGGCATAGTGCGTCCCACTGCTAGTCCTCCATGAGCGTGTCCCACTCCGAGGCTAGCACCCCATACATTCGTTGGTCATGAGCGTGTCCCACTCGCCAGTTCTCCATAGTGTGTCCCACTCGAGGCTGGCAGCCAGGTTTGTACTGAGTTGGTAGCAGGTGGTCTTCTAGATAAGTTAGTTTGCACTTACCTGAAATAGAATGCCCCAAATGTAACTCTACATTTAAAGTAACCTTTTCAAGAGCGCATTGTAAATTAAATGTGAAAAATTAGTCAAGAAAAGTCAAAGTAATTAATTTAACTCTCAGAGGTAAGTATAAGACCAGCCAGCGGTCTGCCAATTTTCTTCTTTCATTTCTTTTCACTTGATCTTTTCTTAGGTACCCTCGATGTACAACGCAAATAAGTAGAGGAAATGTAAAAATTCAAAAGAGCAAGAGCAAGTGCGAGCCAGACCGTGACGATGTCAGCAGAGTAAACTTTTCAATTTCCAATTTAAATTTATAAGCTGGCCAGCAAATATATTTCTTCCTTTCTGTACTTCTGTTATGTAGGTTGCTGACATCGAGATCACCACTGGACTCCGCCAAGCCACTCTAAGCCTGTCCGGAAATATCTCCTGATACACAGAAGCCAATGACAATGCCAAACTCTAGAAATTTGACACTGACCAAAGACAACTGCACCATCAAGCCCTCGAGGGGCACAGTCAAATGTTTGAATCAACTGAATGAAGACACAAGCAATGAGTGTTGCCCCATGGAAGAAAAGTGGAGGAATGAGTCAACGTAATCTAAAATGAAAGACTCCCAGTGAGAATACTGCTTGAAATTAGCAAAGAAAGCGAATGAAATTTTAAAAGCTGGTCCGAGAAATGAGCCACAATAATTAAAAGAGTAGCTCAATTAAAGCAAGAGATGTGAAGCTTTACACAGAAGGAAAATAATTGAAAATAGTTAAATCTGCGGAGAGAGAGGATTTAGTCTGAGAGTTGAAAGATTAGTGCAAGCGCTTGACAATTTGTAAGATCGAAAGAAGAAGTCAGCTCATAAATTTACACTGACACCCACCCAACCACCCACGTGTACAGTGTTTCCTTTACTGAGATAGAATCTATGACTGAGTAGTGATTAATGCTTGGGCCCAAGGGCTGAGATAAGTAGCTGAGCAAGAGAATGACAAGTACTGCTGAGTTTGCTAGAGTACAAGAGTTAGAGAGAAGTATACTTACAGTTGAGATAGTTGCCACTGATTTGACTTTGTCGCTGATATTACAAGTCTCTCCTCGCTATGAAAGTATAAGCGTAGATGTAATCTTACCTGTGTGAGTAGTGAAGAATGCTTGGACAGTAGCAAATGAGTTGCGTGTGAGTGAATAGTTAAGCGCTAGTAAATTTAGAATGAGTTAAGTTAGAAGTAACGAGTGCAAGTTAGTTAAAGACAAGTGAAGATGGAAAGAGAGGTTGGTATCAATCAAAGATTAAGGAAGTTTCGATAACATAGAGTTGCTTGAGAATTTTAGATCAAATATAGGAAAAGAAAAGCTGCAGAGAGCAGAGCTCACATCTAGTCAGGTTTGCTCTTCGGCTCTTCTGCTTAGAGTCTGCGTCGTCTGTAATACTCGCCCTTGACCAGATCAAGTTGCTTCTTGATGTCAAGTTGAGTGCAGTGGCAGTTCAAAGCCTGGTCGTGGAAGTGAATCTTGTCAGTGTTCTCCTTCTTGATGCAGCGCTTCAAGAGTCTTGCAATGAAGTCGACAGCTCTGTCCTGGTCCAGGAGTCTGAACATTTCCCGGTACTGTGTGCAGAGGATGAAGTCTGCAGACCTGATAGTGAAGAAGGGCCTTTGACATTGTCTCTGGGTGAACGCTATCTTTCCCGCCACGAACTCCTTCGCCGTAGGGATTTATCGTCACATGCTGCTTGTCGTCAAGCTGGATCCCGATATCAGAGCAAGGCGGCATGTAGAATCCTTCCACGTACTTGACTTTGATAGGACGCGACTAGACAAACCAGTCAACAGGTTCCTTCTTGAGTTCCTCGCTCTTTCTAAGAGAGGGCTTGCTGATCATGCTGAATGCTTGCAGCGCATTCATGAAGAAGAAGTCATCTGCCTTGACTTCCCGACAGAATACTCCTCCTCATAGCCGTGGCGCAAGCAGTAGAGAATATCCTTGAGCATGTCAGTGTCACTGGGCTTGATCGAGCTCTCCGAGCTCCTGGCGTACTCTTGCAGAGAGAGATAGAGGAGAGTGTTGTTGAAGTCGGACTGGTTGATGACAAAGTCTGGAGCGTACTCTTCCAGGGATAGCACTTCGGTATGGCGAGTGCGCGATAATCTCCACGAAGCTCAACTTGAAATACTTTGCTGCGACTTGGATTGAGAGTAGGCAACGCATTCAGAGTACTCTCGCTCACAGAGAATGTTGAAGGTGAAAGTGATGGGAGGCTCGAGTGCATTCATGTTCTCTTTGCTGCAGGCAAATTCCTTGTACTGGTTGGGGTCCATCTCGTTCGTTTACACTGTCGCGGTCTGGTTTCTACTCAGTCTAGTAATTAATTATAAAGGGTAGCTTCGGAATTAATAAGTAGGGCAGAGATAGTAAGCGTAATCTGTGAGAGATACTCGCCCAAAGATTTCCGCTCGAAGCAGTCGCTAATGACCTTTCTTCTGGACAGGAGAAACGCTAACATTCAAAGTAACTGCCATTTTGCCACTATGTGAGAGAGAGATGGTTTCTGTGTAAGCGAACGAGGACTCGTGCAGTAAAGAGTTTCTCAAGGTAATACAGTGCCTGCAGCTGAAAGGACAAGGTCAATCAATGTTAATAACATCTACACGTGTGGAGAGAGTGGGACCTATAAGCTTATTTATTTAAAGTAGATGAAGTTAGTTTTGAGGAGGATTGACAGAGTAAACTAATTCAGATTGAATCGTACAATGAATGATGGTCAAGATCATATGATCAGCAGTTGCAAATGCCTGTAATACTAAACATGGAGATAACATCTGAGTGTTAGAATTTGACAACTGTGAACATGCAAGTCTGGATTTGAAGATATGTCCTCATTAGGACTCTTCAATCAGCAACCAGCACCTATAGACTGTATATACATTGCCAACTTGCTTCTGTTCTCACACTACTTGTACGATTGAACAAAAGTATCTCTTTCCAATGTAGATTATCGGTGATCTACACTTGAGGTGAGTCTTCTCACCGACTATGTTTGCCACGTCCTTAATGGTTGTGAAGAAGGATAAGAGTGTATCTAAGAATATAGGAAACTAGAAAGGAAGTTGTGGTTTATTTGTTTTCTCACAGAGACACTTCAAAAGATTATTTTACAGATTCTAATAAGAGTAGGGTACAGAGAAAGCGTCAAGGTAATTTATTCGTTCGCATGAAGAATCAGATCTAGTTATCTCAAGTGTATGATCTAGCTATATGTAGTTTCCTCGCCAACAAGTATCTAAAGAGTTCCTTTGAAGACTCTCGCAATAAGAGTTCTAAAAGAAAAGAGCAAGTCATTCAACAAATGTCCTATGGCATTCTCGATAAAAGCATTATGCTTAACTGTACCTACGAGGAAACACACTCACAACACTTGATCAGAGAATATCTTTCGATCAAGTATTAATATTGTTGTGGTGGAGTGTCGAAGAAGTGGAATTGCACACGCACATATCTCTCACGCACGCGTCTCCAGAGGTGAGATAGTAGTGTCTATCTCCTACAAACTCCAAGCCCAACAACATACTGGAGGATACTCATACTTGTGAGAGAAGATTCGTCTAGCATTAAAAGTTTGATATGAGCATGTGAGTTTCCGTATGTGAGCAGTAGATGATGTAATAACTATATAGGATGTGAATATTGCTCTTTCTTGAGATCTTTTAAGCGGAGCATGTCCTTTCAAAGGTTATACTTTGATTTGTGTGGGAACTACAGTAGAGTCATATCATTTGAGATGTTGAGCATCTTGTGATCTGCTGGAACGAAATACTTGGAGCTGTTCTCTTGATTGCCTAGTCTTGTTAGAATCGTGTGCTCTTGCATAGCTTTGAGTCCTCCTCTGTGAGAATAGAGCTTGATCACGTACTTCCTTTCTAGTTTCCTTTCATTAGAGACACTCCTGTCCTTCTTCTCAACATTATAGGAGCTGCAACAAGCGGAAAAGACTGAATCAGATGAGATTCACATTGTTTCTCAGCTTGGAGAGAGTTCTATTTTAGCAAGATGCGGAGCATGTTCTTGTGGACAGAGTCAGTTTAGCAATGTTTAGTTACTTCCTGGTCTGGTGGCTGAATTGGAATCTGCTATTGCATTACTCAAATCCAATCTGCATGTCAGTTGTCTCAAGATACTATCTAGTTCTCATGACGAGTTCTCACGCATTTTACAGTTCTGATCCAATCATTTTGATCTTTGACCCATGATCAATGTAAGAAAGAGGTTCGAGAGGTGATGTAGTTACTGCTACTCCTCAATTCTCCAACTTTCGATGCTCTTAAAGCTCTGGCGCTCATGTAATCGTAATATGTTGTAATGATTAAAGATGAATTACCTTGTTAGTTCTCTTGCAGGCTACTGTATCTATTCTTGCAGAAAGCTTTTTACTGACGAGCCTCGTCGCTTAGCACAGAACCATCCTTCTATGATGAGTAAGATGTTTAGCGTTTGTCTTGACCAAGTTCCAGGATAGGCTACTTGCAGCTGAATAATCAAGAGGCATAGATGTGAGTAATGGGCTGGCTTCCATATGGCACACAGCCATTCAGAGATTCAATGCATTTATCGAAAACTAGACAGCGCTCTAGAATACTCAGCACCTCCTTGTTCTTCCAGTAGCGAGATTTGAATTCTTGCAGTAGCTTCAAGTTTGCAGACGATCTGTAGGCCACAGCTTCTATACCCACCACCATTGACATTGTCAAGTAGGAAATCTGAGGCAGAGTAGCTCCAAATCCACTGCCAAGGTCAACCCACACATCAGAGTCGTTTCTCTCTGTGCAGTTCAGCATGACATTGACAAGCTTGTTCAAACTTCCAAACGAGATCTCTCCATAGCCGCGCTGCACGTTGAAGATCTCAGTGGAGCTTGACCTTTGTGCTCTTGGTGCTCCAAGACTGGTGTTGCTTCTTGTAGCTCTCTGCTGCTGCTTGCCAGCGATTGGAAATTGATCATCCTCTACTGCCCAAGAACATTCATTCCTCTTCGTGACCTCCTTGCTCATCCTCTTCACAGCATTCGCTGGACTCTCAAAGTCATAGTCAACTAGATCAAGTCTCTGTTTGCTCTTGTCCTCAATCTTTCTCTCTTCTCTTCTATTGCTGCGCTGTGAAACTGAGCGAGACCTCGAACGAGAAATCTTTGCTGCTGACTATACTAGCTCTCTCGTTTACTCATAAGAGCTAGGCGAAATATTGCTAGCCATCTCTCGTTACAAGACTGATTAGCTCTTTGCAGTCTGCTTGCTGCTGACTTACTCTGTTCTCTTCTAAATATCAGCCATCTACTTCTCTTCTCTATTCTCTCTTGTTTATATCAAACCCTGGAGGACAGGAGAGGACTAATATTCCAGCATCCTTCCATTTCCACCATCTTGCTACTTTTCTACTTAAGGACCGAGAGGTGTTATATACTTAAGGACATAACTTGGAAGATTGAGGATGCTCTGCTATAGGCTGAGGGGTCAAGTCACTGTCAACTGTCTGAACTTATCTTTGAGCAGAGCCAGATACTGTGCCAGAGGTCATAGTGAAATCCCCTATCGACTGCTCGACTTGAACATCATCATCATCATCGCCTTTCATTTCTCCTTCGCGCAGTTCATCTTCCTCAGAGTTGGAATCTAATCTAGAAAGCAGAGTCTTTTTAATAGACAGTGCTAGATTCTTGGCAGGAGCTTTGCTTGTCTTAGGAGTGATCCTATTGTCAACAACCTGCTTAGTCTTTTGAGGAGGAGCTTTCTCATTTTAGATGCTTGACCTTGTCCCAAGAGTCTTCTGAATGGTGAAGCTTGACTTTACCGCTTTTTTAGGCGCCATCACATTTGCGCCTGTCCCGATAGGCTTAGTAGCAGCCGCCACTCCTATCTTATTCTTGCTGATGCGAGAGACAGTAGAGTTCGACTGAGAGTCATGGCTGAAGTCGCTGATAGTTGCATTGTTTGCCTGCTGCTTAGAAATCGAGGCAGCAAGAGAAGTTTGAGCTGCATCAGGCTTAACATAGTTCGGATGTTCTCCGCATCTGTCCTTCTTATTGTGGCGGCTCAGGCTTGACTTGTTCTTGTAGTACTTGTGGCAGTTGGTGCACTGAATTCCAGAAGCTGCTAGCTGCCGTTGCTTCTCCCTCTGGTCATTCAAGAATTCTGTCTCGTGGTGATTGTGGTAGTGGGTTTGGAGAGCTTGCCTGGTTGAGCCTGAGTAGCGGAAGCAGTTGTACTTGCAGGTTGAGTAGTCATTCATTCTGAGGTGCTCGCGATTTTAAATTTGATTATAATAATAGAACAGCGATGGTCTAGCTATTTAAAGCGCTAGCTTGATAAGTGGAGGTAGGTGACAATGACAAACTCAAGCTCGCACAGAGCAACTCACTGCTTCCACTTGCGAATGACTTCGCTCCTTGCTTTGACTTAGAGGATGGTAACTCTGAAAGCTTGGCAGTAAGTTTTCGTGGACAGCGTCAAATACAAGAGTCTTGCTCTTAGAAGTGAGAGAGAGATGGTAGTAAGTGAAGAGTATTACTGTTAGGAAGATACGACGCTTGGTGAATACGCGCGTAGATAGATAGTTAGAAGAGAGGGAGAGTAGACTATTAACAGGACAGAGTCAAACTTATACTTAACGATGTTTACGAATGAATCAAGGGGGAAGAGCTGGCTGCTCCTCATATACGCTTCAGTCTTTTCATTAACTATTTGCTATTGTCACTGGCGAGTAGCTCAGTACTGTATATACCTCAGCGCCAAGTGCATCTCGCAGGTGCAAGCAGTGACCCAGGCATAGTCAAGCTTACCCACAGACTGGACAAGGTACACCTTCTAGTAGCCGCAAGGCTTGGCTGGTTCAGTTGGCATCTTGAGCGCATCCAGCACTCGCTGCGTGATTGGGCTCTTGTATCGCTCTATCAGCTTGCGCTAGCTTTCAATATACTCTGCTGACTCGGAAGAGTGGTTCCTAGCTAGTTAATCATGAGTGCCAACTCTCACCACTGTGTTGGGCTTGATAATCTCGTACGCGATCTCGTTGAACTGCTCGATAAGCTTGACGGCCCAGTCGTACTTGGCTGTCTTCTTCCTCTCCAAGAATGAGTGCGTGATAGCTTCATTGAGCTGCGCTAGCAGAATCAACATGCAGCTGTGCTTCAAGCTATTCGTTCTGTAGTGGAGAGTGAAGAGGTTCTTGGGAAACCAAGTGAGCTGGTGGACAATCCTCTGCGCTTTATGATACAGCCTCCTGAAAGATGCGAAGCTCTTGCCCGAGTTAGAGTGGAAGGGCTTGTCGTGTGGGACATTGTCATCTTCCTTGTAGCACTTCTGCCAGAGGATCTTGCTAGGGAAGTATACGCCAGGGATGGGGTCAATGCCAAGGAACTCATACACGCTCACGTAGATGTTCTCAGTGTGCTCGTGGTACGGCTAGTCGAAGTGGCGCTTCCACTAAGTGGTGCTCTCGTTGATTGAAGCGCAGAGGAAGTTCGTGATTGCTTCTCTTAGCTCTGGGAAGAGCTGCTTGTTCAGACACTAGTAGCAGAGCTGGTTGAATAGCTGCAGTGCACTCTGGCAATTCAAGGAGGCTAGAATATACATGATGACATTGTCAACTTACAGGCAAGGATGTCTTTGCTGATCTTGTTCTGGAGGAAGAGCTCATTGTACTGCAGCATAAGAAGTCTCAGCAGAGAGTAGCCCTCAGCACTCAGTGGAATCGTAAGGGTGCAGCTATTCAGAACGTACTCTCCAGTTCTAAGCTCGAAGAGCTTGCAGGTAAGTTGTCTCCGTATAGTTGCCTATGCGCTCGCTGGTTAATAGAGCATATCTTACATAAGTAGACCTTGGCGGCAAATCAATCAGTGGCGCAAGTACTCTGGCAAGACTCCACTCTGGCTTGAGAGGAGGAAGCTTCTTCTTGAACTGGTACTCTTGGTCAAGACAGCGCAGGCACTTTATCTGTCGGATCTCACAGTCTGGACAGCAATAGGCAGAGGTAAGTCTCCACACAGGTAAGAAGTAAACCCAGAGGCTCATCTTCTACTCAGGCTCCTTAGATTCTTCCAGAGCAGGGGCGTTTGTATTGAACTCACTGATATCCTGAGAATCCTAGGTGAGAATGCAGTAGCTCTTTGCTGCCTGCGCAGCAGCTCTCTTGACACGAGCAGGGCTTTGACTGGGAGATCTAAGCTTCTGCTTGCATTTGTAGTAGTAGTTGGCAGGAGAACTGCTGCTCAGCAGCTTGGAGATGCTTCTAGTCACCATAGGTATCTTGGCTCTGGGTGGAGTCTAAGGTTTTGGCATTGTCACAGCTTGGGCCTTGCAGCTCTTCTCATGGCGCTTCAAGTTGTGTTTGAGGTAAGGCTTGTTGCATTTAGAGCACTCTTGCTTGGTAGTGCGAGCTGCGTCTTGGTATTTCCTATAGGTGAATGTAGACAGAGGAGCAAGCTTACTTTCCAGACTTGGGGTTGGTCTTAGTCATACGTGTACTTCTCAATTTAATAATTATATAGGGTTTGGATCCTCCAGCTCAAGTATCTCATGCTCTCTACAGTAGAAGGAGCTTGACATTGTCTCAAGTAGTCACTGCACAGTTGTAGAGTCAAGCTGTAGCTATAGATATGAGTAAGACTCAAAGGGAAGCTTCCTATACTTGACAAAGTCCAGCTTCTATATTTTACACTGTCCACCCAATATGGCTGCCAGGAAAGAGTCGTTAGGACTATGGACCCTCAGTTTGACATTGTCACTTATCTCAAAGCAGAGGCAGCCTTAAATATTTACCTTGCTACTGTTTAATAGCACAGACATGCAAGACTTAGAAGCAGCATACTAGCTGGGGCTAGCTTCAGCTCACGGATTTAACAGTGACCATTTCATTTTTAGCGGCTGAGTTAAATTTTAACCAACTAATTCAAATTTTACCTTGTCTCCCTAAATTTTGACTATTCTACCCTTAAATCCTCTCGCCCCACTAGTCCAGAGGGGTTCTCTATTGCATTCGTTTACTCTCATGAGTTGATCTGAGTGTTTCCCTAAGTGGGAGAGTCAAGGAGACTTGAGTTGGCTGAGTTATGGGTCAAGCTTCTAAATTTTCCTAGCGTGACTTTGTCAAATGGCCCAAGTATGAAAAGTTTCAATGTCCCAGAAAAGTTTCAATGTCCGCTGCTCATTTCCGTACCCCTCCGAGTCAGGTCGATTTCGTCAAACCATAGCTCTGAACCTCTCCCATATGTTCATTCTATCAGAAAAAATCTCTAGAGCACGAATATACTCGAGTTATAGCGGGGGGAGGTGGATGATGAAGTTATGCCCGGACATGGATTTTTTGCAGGAATTGCAAAGTCGAAGTATATATACAGAAAGTTGAGAGGGTCTGAGGAACTCTAACTAGAAACTGGACAAATAGTTACTTTTTTACCTCCCCCTCATTCCTGAGCCCGCGAAATTACCAAAATCTAGGAAGCTATATAAGCATATTGTGGATCTAATGTAGAACCATGGATGTCAACGTGGAGGAGTGAGAGGTACAACTTTGCCTTCTGGGTCTACTTTTAGGGCTTTAGGCCAAGCCTGGGCACGTCAAATGGGCAAGCTGAGGCTTCCAGGCGACCAAAATTTTCATGGGCAGCTTCCAATCTATCCAGGGCTACATCATTTCATCAGTGAGTCTGTACAGCTTAGCAGATGCTTTAATATAGTGGGGGGTTAGTGGTAGACGTGGCAAGCGATCTGACCTATAAGTGGCTAAACTGTTAGACTATAGATTAAATTTAAGGAAGCTTTAAAATGGTCAAGCGCGAAATAAGCTGGCCCTGACTTCGAAGGAAGCCTGTTCTATAGAAGCTGAGATACTGCGACTCATTAGACCCTTCTACATCAAGGTGACTACTACAACCATCTGCAAGGATGTCACAAGGCTGAAAGAAGCTAAAGCATTGGCTGGAAATGAAGAGGCATGTGTGTGAGACTTGCGGTGAGCGGTACAACGACAAGCAGTACCATTCACGCAAGTGCAAGCCTGAGCATAGTGAGGAAGCTGCTGTCAATGATCTTGTACCTATGTCCAAACATTCGAAGAGAATATCTAAGGACGAGTAGCTGTGTGTGGAGACAGTAGCACAGGTAAATTTGCTGGCTCAGGCTAAAGTTCAAGCCCAGGCTCAGAATGAGAAGTAGTTGGTTAATGTGGGCGAGTTCTCAAGTGAGAGTGACAATGACAAGCAAGTGCTGATTGCCTCTGTGAGGACGTGCGGTATCAAGCAGCTCACGCAGTCGAATAACAGCAGCAGTGATAGTGAGAGCATACAGCGGAGCTCACACTTACTAGAGGAGAGCAAATCAGAGCAAGCCTCACGCAAAGTTTCAAGCCCAAGTCAAATCTCAGAGAGAGCTAACTTTGCTGCCCAGCACTACTCCAAGCCAGCTTCAGTGCTTCTAGTTCGTCAATAGCTTGCAAGAGAGAATCAAACGCAGACAGAGCTACTTGACAGCGTCATGGAGGATTGTGAGAGCGCGTAGCTAGAATTTGCCAATGTCCACAGTGCCAGCGTAGTTCCTACTGAGCGAAAGCTGTTTGTCAAGGTCACAGGCTAGCTCGAGGTAAAGCAAGCACTCTTCCAGCAGAAGCAGCAGCTGGTTCAAGATCAAGGCGTAGCAGAGGAACTCTAGCAGTGTGGTATAGTCTCTACTCTGGAGATAGTTGAGCTCGCTCAGTAGAAGCAGTCGAAGCTAAATGACAAGCATGTGCAGAAACTACTGAGGGTGATGGTCAGAGAGTACGAGTGGCAAGAGAGATAGAGCAAAGACTTGGCAAAGTGTCTAGCTCCTAGTGAAGTTGAGCAGGAACTCAAGTCTGCTGCATTCGAACCTTCAGTTGACGCTGTCCTCGACTTCCTCAAGCAGCAAGCTAGAGAACTTAAGATAGAGCTGGAGCTGGAAGCACTGAGTCAAGAGCAGGCAGATGAATCTGTGACAAGAGCAGCAGCTCATGAAATAAAGAACGCACCAAGGAATACTGAGCAAGACTATAAGAAAGCTTGCTAAGGATACAGAACTCTGAGCAGCAGACAACCATTTGTACAACAGGCAAAAGAGGATGGATTGCACTCTTATGCACTCTGCTAGGCGTGAACTTATAGCGCAGGCTCACAAGGCGCCGATAGCTCAAGTGGAAGGATTTGGCATTGTTTCAAACTTCATATCTGGCGGTCAAAGCTGTGTGGGCCTCTCCTGATGTTGCTGATACAAAATTCCAACAGAGAAGGTTTTTCAGTAGAGAGGAATGACACTTCTCGCAAGCTCTGCCCTGAGTAAAGTACTGCGGTTCTGATATCACATAGATGATTGAGGTGAAAGGATGAAGCAGCAGAACGCTATGCTGGTGATGGGAGTGATAACCGAAGATTAGAGAGTTCTTCAGCGGCGAGCCACTCAATGAAAGACAATCAGTAAATAATATTCTTTATCCTAGAGCTGTGTAGCTAGCCACTAAATTGACGTGTGCACTCGAATCAGCCGCAGACATTTTCTTGAACAAGCAGGGATACCTTCCCTTCTTAGGAGACTGGGGATAATCTGGCTACACTACAGTTCTAGGAGGTACGCGCTACTATGAAGCTCCTGAGATCTATGCTCCTCCATCTCAAGGCGCTCGCCTCTATAAGAAGATTGACTGCTGGCAACTGGGCATCACTCTCTACAGACTAGCTAGCTAAGGCAAATTCCCTCTGGACCCTGAGATTCTCTCGCAGAAGATCAAAGCAAATGAGAAGGTGGACTTCAGCAACTGCGAGAGTCTAAGAGAGCAGAAGGGCATCATGAATGTTGTGAGCAGGCTACTTGTCACTGACCCTGCCAAGAGAGCAAGCATCTCGGAAGCTTTGAACAATCCCTACTTCGCTGGAATCTCCAGCACTATCAATAAGTTCATAGACATCAAATCCATGAAGAGCTCGCCTCTTACTAAGCAGAAGCAATCCTGCTGAGAGAATCTCTGCTTGAAAGTAGTTTGCTATAAGTGTTAAGTCATATCAGTACTCTAAGTTAACTTCCCTAACTATTCTCTAACATCAGTGTCAAAGTCAAATGCTTCACTTCAATCTTTACTATGTCATCTCTCTCTTCTCATCTCTCTGCTCTGATTCTTATCAACTCACTCCTATTTCTAGCAGCAGAGATAGATTTGTCATGGTCACAGTAAAATCACAGAGGCAGAGTGCTGATAGTGGGAGGCACAACCCCGCACCCCTGAGGAACTCAGGAGCAAGGAGCTGTGGAGATCAAACTGGGCAACTCGTCTGTCGAGAACGAATAGCAGTCATTTATTCACTACATGCTATACCAGAAGCAAACCCAGTCTTGATCTCAGACGAACGAACTCTGTAGCAGACGGAGACATAGACATTTATAACTTCAACCTTGGAAAACAGAACTTGCTGACATTGACCAAGCAGCTCGTCTGCTGACTTACCAACAGCAGTTGACAGTTTGCTGTAAGAGCTCTGTCTGGACTCGTAGTGTTAAGCACTGGGCCCTTCTCACTCAAACTAGTATGTGTATGTCTCTTAGAGTAGCGAGCAGTCCTTGACACTGTCCAACTCACTCTAACTCTAACTATCTTTAGCATTTGACTCTGTCCACACTCAGCCTCCGCCTCAGAGTAGTAGTAGCGAGACGAGGCTCCTCTCTCAAATAAGTAGTGGGGCACTATAAGAGTAGTGTGAGCTCTCAATCATTTGACAGTGTCTCAATTTCAATCAACTTACTAAACTTCAAGTCAGAGGGACTTTGTCAAGTGCAGAGGCTGCCTCTCTCTCTACTGCCTCATAAATTTAATGGAACTCTCCAAATGTTAAAGAATGTAAATGTAAACATCTGGAACTCAGCCTCTGCCATTCTAATAAATAATTATAAGGGATGCTCAGCATTTTCGAGAGCGGAAACTGAATATTCAGAAGTTTGGGCTGTGAAGTATATAGGCGCGCTTATAATTTATTGTTTTAAGATTACCCGCTGCACTTCTCCATTAGGACTCTCCAACTGGGGTAGTAGATTCGTCTCCTTCATTGGAATCCGTCTGACGAGTGGACCTGTTGTACCTCAGTACCTGATCCCTACTGGCTACACAACCCTCCGAGGAATGAGAATGTAGCAGGTGATCTTCGGATATGATAGTTTGCCCAACGCCGCCCTGGATAATTTAGTTTGCACTTACCTGGATAAGTCAGAATGCTCAATATAAACTGAACTAGAAATATTCTATGCTTGATCTAGACCCAAATGTGAAGCAGCTCTATTAATGACAACGTTAATGCAACTTCACTCCCAAGAGGTAAGTTATGAGACAGCCAGCGGTCTACCCATTTCTCTTGTTCTACATTTTATTTTTCACTTGTCTTCATTAGTACCTCAAGACAAAGAAAATGCTATGTGAAGCGAGCAAAGATGAATAATCTCAAGAGTAGATAAAGAGCAGTGGACCAGAGCCGTGAGATGGTCATCAGAGTAAACTATTTTCATTTCAATAAATTTAATCTATAGAGCTTGGCAGCATTTATATTTAATCTCCTTTCTGTACTTTGTATTAGGTTGCGTGACATGAGATACCACTGGAACCGCAAGCACTCTAAGCTGTGCTCAGACTATCTCTGATACACAGAAGCCAATGACAATGCCAAACTCTAGAAATTTGACACTGACCAAAGACAACTGCACCATCAAGCCCTCGAGAGCACAGTCAAATGTTATGAGGTCAACTAAATGAGAACACAAGCAAATGAGTGTGTGCCCCATGGAAGAGAGTGGAGGAGGAATGAGTCAACGTCAAAATGAAATTATAAAGACTCCCAGTGTAAATGCAAACTCACTTCAGAAATATAGAGTTGCTTCACAAGTTATTGAAATGTGAACATAGGCTGGTCAAAGATGTTGAGGCTAAATAAATTAAGAAGCTCTTCATTCAAGTCAAGATGTGAAGAACTTAGATAAATTGCCGAGCACAGATGTGAAGTGTTGATTAATATATGAGAGAGAGAGGATTTAGTCTGAGAGTTGAGAGCAATTATGTAAACAAGCGCTTGAAACTAGTGTGCTGATGTAAAAGCAAAGTCAGTCCTCTATAATTATACACTGACACCCACCCAACCACCCACGTGTACAGTGTTTCCTTTGACATGAGATAGATTCTATGACTGAGTAGTGATTAATGCTTGCCAATGTCTGAGATAAGTAGCTGAGCAAGAGAATGACAAGTACTGCTGAGTTTGCTAGAGTACAAGAGTTAGAGAGAAGTATACTTACAGTTGAGATAGTTGCCACTGATTTGACTGTGCCGCTGATATTACAAGTCTCTCCTCGCTATGAAAGTATAAGCGTAGATGTAATCTTACTTGGAGTGAGTGAAAGAATGCTTGGACGTAGCAATGAGTTGCGTGTGAGTAATAGTTTTAAGCGCTAGTAAATTTAGATGATTAAGTGTAGAGGGATGTGGTATGGTTCATGGGGAGAAAAACGGAATTAAAATAAGTGCGAAAAGAAGAGGCTGTTGAAAGTCGCCAGGCCCTGATTAGGGGAGGCACATGAGGCGGAGGAGGGGACGAAGTTGAAGGTGTAAGTTAGTTACAACCAGTGAAAGATAGGAGAAGAGACGTTGGTATCACTCAAGATTAAGGAAGCTCGACTAACAAATAAGAAGTTGCTTGAGAAATAGTAGATACAAGTTAGGAATGCAGAGAGCAGAGAGAAGAGTCACATATAGTCAGGATGTGGATCGTTAGGTTCTCTGTTAGATGTGCGTCTGCTCCTTCTAAAATAATCGTCTTTAGTAGCATAAGTTGCTTGTCAAATCGTCTGTTCGTACGAGTGGCATTTCAAGAGATGATCGTGAAAATGAACTTGCCAACTTTCTTGACGCAGTGCTTCACAGTTCGAGCAAGCAAGATGCCAGTCCTTGGATGGTCGATGTGTCTAATCAAGTCTCTGTACTGTGTGCAGAGGATGTAGTCTGCAGTCGTGATAGTGAAGAAAGGAATTTGACACTGTCTCTGAGTGAAAGGTATCTCTCTGCCTCGAATGCCCTCCTTGTATGGATTCATCAGTATGCACTTCCTATTGTTGATGTAGACACGAATATCAGAGCTAGGTGGCATGTAGAATCCTTCCACGTACTTGACTTCGACAGGAGTTGAGATGAGAGGAATACCGAATGGTTGCTTCTTGGATCTCTCTCGTTCTCTATCAAAGCTCTTGTTGATCAAATCGGAAGCTTCCGCTGAATTCAAGAAGGGGAACTCTTCTTCCTCCACGTCTCTCCAGTGATAGTTCTCTTCTTGATTATGTCGCAGGTAGTAGAGTAGATCCTTGAGTATGTCTGTGTCATGAGGCTTGATCGTGCTTTCAGAGGTCATGCAGTATTCTTGAAGAGCAAGATAGAGTAGAGTAGTGTTGAAAGGAGATTAGTTAATCAAGAAGTCAACTACTGAGCTTTTCCAAGGATAGCAACCCTTTATAGGAGATCGCACGATAATCTCCACGAAGCTCATCTTGTAAGAACCTTGCTCGCTCTTGATTTGAGAGTAAGCAGTACATTCTCTATACTCTCGCTCGCAAAGTATGTTGAAGGTAAAAGTTGTAGGAGGTAAGAGTGGATCCATAGCTTCTGGTCCGTAGGCTATCTCCTTGTACAAGTTTGACTCCATCTCGTTAGCTTACACTGTCGCGGTCTTGTTTCTACTCACTCTAATAATTAATTATAAGGTGTAGATTCAGAATTAACAAGTAGGGTAAAGATCGTAAGCGTAATCTGAAAGAGATACCTCTCCCAAAGATTTCCAGGGGTACTCGTAAATTTCCTTACTTTGACCAAGATTTCAGAGAAACTACCTCTGTTTTACCCTGTCTTGCTAGTTCCCCTGCTGTGGTCCTGTTGCCAATGACTCTGATAGTAGATTACAATGCCTATAGTCATAATCAAACAAGCGCAGGACAATGGCAAGCTGCTAGATGAATGAGAAGGGTCTTCCAAGATTTTCAAGGGTGGTCCTGAAATCTCAAACTTGCCCGAAATTTTGACTCTGGTTTTGAGGACACCCTTACAGGAAACAAAATTTTCTCCTCCGACCTCCAAGTGACCAGACCCTAACTAGAGGGGAAACATCATTACCTATGGTCTAGTTATTTAAAACAGCAATAGAGATCTTACCCAGTGGGTGGAAGGTGGTGAACTGAGAATGGCCATTTTGACACTGTCTGAGCCGATTTGACAATGTCCGCGGTGATTTGACACTATCAACGCTTGAAACTTTGCCTTCACCTATAGTTCAAGTTATAGTTCAATGGAAAGAGCTCTGATTTAAGCTTTATCAATTAATCTGGTTAGTTTAGCCATATGCTTGATAGTTGGCACTGGTGTAGATAGCTGCGTTGGTAGTTAGAAAGGCAGAGAGAGACTTTGAAAGATAGAGTCTCAAGTTTTCATGGGAACTTCACAAAACTTGCTTATGATAGAGATCCTCCAAAGTCTCAAGCTGAACAACAATCTCTTCATCTGATTGAGGTAGCTATTGCTGCTACTCTTCTTGATCCTCAGATGCTTAGCCTGGTTATGGGTTCTCTGACTGCTGTTGGTTGTTTTGAGATTCTAAATCCAGCTAGTCCTACTCATTCTACTTCTCCTCCTCCACCTCGAGCTGCTACAACTCTATCTTTTGCTGCTGCTACTCCAGCTGCTGTTGCTACTCCAGCTGCTGTTGCTTCTCTAGCTATTGCTGCTTCTCTAGTTGCTGCTGCTGCTACTCCAGCTGCTATTACTTCTCTATCTGTTGCTACTGCTACTCCAGCTGCTGTTTCTCTAGCTGCTGTTGCTTCTCTAGCTGTTGCTGCTTCTCTAGCTGCTGCTACTCAAGAATGGATTCAGCTTGCTTTCTCTACTGGTCTTCGATCTCCAGACGGATCTTTTCTTGACGCTGTCGCTCTTCTTCATCTTGCTTTGCCTTCAGATTTTTAAGCTCTCGCTATTTCTCATCTTCTACCCTCTTCAGCTCAATACGCACTCTTTCCTCAGCTTCCTTCTTCTTTAGCTCATCTTACTGCTTATTGAACTATTCCATTTGCAACTTCAACTCTTGTTCTCGCTGATCCAACTGCGCTTACTCTTGTCTCTGAGCCATTAGAGCTTGCTCTAGTCTCAGTTTCTCTTTCGCTTGATCTTGTATCAGTTGATCTTGCTCTTGCTGTTGTTTCTGTCGCTCTTTCTCTTGCTCTTGCTCTTGCTGTTGTTTCAGTCGCTCTTTCTCTTGCTCTTACTCTTGCTGCTATTTCAGTCGCTCTTTCTCTTGCTCTTGTCTCTGTTGCTCTTTCTCTTTCTCTCTCCTCAGTTTCTCTTCAGTATACTTTTGTTTCTGTGCATATTGAGCTTGCTATAGTTTCAGTGCATCACCAGCTTGCTCTTGAAGCCCTGGTTATATCTGTTTCTCCATCTTTTGCCATTGACCGCCAGATAGTCTTGATGAATCCTGTTTCGACATCCTAATATGTTCGTTTGCTGCTTATCCTTTGAGCAAGGCTTCGATATGTGCATTCTTCTGCGTTTGCTATTGTCTCAGATTCTAATTAGCAGAGTCCTTGGATGAAGAAGTATAGTCCTCCTCTTCATCTGTCCCCTCAATATCTTCATAGCGAATTTGATTTGAATGGTTGTCCAAGAATGTGGAATGATGCTTGATAGCAGATTTAGGTTTCGATCGATTGGATTTTGGCTTCTTAGCTTATTGCTTGCTCTCTCGTTTCTTAAAGGAACTACTCATGCTACTTCTGTTATCATAGTTGGACTTTGGGGCATGGTGGTTGCTATTCTTGTGCTGAGATTAAATCCTCCCTGGAATTTGTCTCTAGTGATCAGCATCATCCGTTTCAGTGTCTAGGCGCTACTTCTTCTTGTCTCTAGGACTAGTTTTGCTCTATCGACCAGAGTGTCTCTGAAACTTGACGTGCTGAGTGACTTCTCTTGGGGACATATCATTATCTGAGTAGTAAGAGTTCGAACTATCGGAGATATCTTGTACCATAGCTGGATCTTGTTCAAAAGAGTCATCATTGATTTCTTAGAAGCGAGTCTGCTCTTCTAGGGCTCTCTGAGACATTGTCTACTTTTCGCCAACCGTTCTCTAGTAAGTTAACTGATTGGTAGGGACAGTGTCAAATGAGTCGGGTCCTTTCAGGTTTCTTATGGAGGAAGTGATCATTCTTGAATTGTTCTGTAGAAGCTAGAGGTCATTCATATTCAATCCGTTCTTGTTGATTAGCTTGATTGCATGTTTGTAAGCAGACGGATTGATCATATTCTTCCTGAACATGTCATTTAAATGTGTGAGAGATAAGATGCTTGTCTCTCTGATCCTCTACCAGCCACTCTTAGAAGAAATGAGATCTTCATGTTCAATCATCTTCTCCTTTATGAGATAGCAGGTCTAACTCAAGAGTTCCCGATCCTTTGGAGAGAATTACCTATAGTCACTTTGAAAAGAACGTGAGCTTACTGAACGAAGCAAGTCTTCGCTGACCTCTTTGCTGTTGTCTCGAAATAGTAGGCCTCTGGATAGAATTCCAGGATTCCACAGGTTGAGTTCTGCTAAGCAGGTTCAGAGAACTGGTTGAGTGGCTCTGGTAGGCTATCTATGGCTTTGGGCAAGCTCTATCTCCTTGACATGTTTAAGATCGGTGACTGTGCCTTAGTATGGGCTTGTCTCTTCTCTTAATGGTCAGTGTACAAATAAACACTCACTAAGTGATAGAGAGGTACCTCGTAGCCGATATCATACTTTCCTTCATTTGACGATGTCCTTCTCTTCAAAGATTCGCTGGTACTAAAAAGATGAGACGGGTTTAAAACTTCCCGGGGCACTTGGGGCCATGAAAAAAGGAGATAAGGGATTCCCCCTTTGGGGGTTTATCAAGAAGGCTCCAAAAAAGGTTGGGTTTCCTTCTCTTGTTCAAAAGGGAGGAACCCAAATTTGGGTTTTTTGGAAATTGTAAAGCTTTTAAAATCTCTACTCAAACACCTTGAAACACCCAAACCCAAAATTTAAAAGGGGTCTATTTTGGACCCAAAAATTTCCCCAAAGGGGTTTGAACTTGGACCAGTTCAAAAGTTGGAAATTAAAACAACCATTTTATATCCGGGTTCCAACCTTCTTTTTAAAATTTTTTAAATCAAATTCCTAGTTTATTTCATTTTTCTACAATTTCTTAAATTTTGCTTCTACGTTTTCACCAGCGGGGGATTTTTCCCCAATTCTACCTTTTATCTATCCACTTTTAAACTAAGGATCTCAAGGGTTTTCCCACTAGGGGTAGAATTAAAAAAATTTGGTAGGGGTTTTACCTTTAGTTTGGTTTTTAAAATTTTGACAATTGTTCCTTAAAATTGAAAGAAGGCCCCAAAGGGAAAAAAAATTTAAAAATTTTCCAGGATCCAAAAGATGTCCAAGTTTTCCGTTTGGGCAAGGACATGATTTTTTTCCTTGGAAAATTTTTTTGAAAATTTTATTTAGCCCCAAAAATTCTTTCCCCAAACCCCTTAAAGAAAAATTTTTGACAAAGGGTTAAAATTTTTGCCACAACATTTTAAAAATTCAATTTTTCGGTTCCCTTCCAACCAAACATGCCCCAAAGAAAAGTTTGGGCTGTTTTTAAAAGCTTCCCAAAAACCACAATAAAAAAACCCCACCTTGCCCCTTTCTTTATATTTTTTTTGGGAATTTTAAACTAAATCTTCCCCCGTTTTTTTGGAAGGTTTAGCTATTGCAACCCTGTTTGGTTGGGTTCCTTTGCTATGCAAATTTTTAAATTGGTCCCATAGAATAATAACCTTTCCAAACCCTTGAAGTAAGGGCGGGTAAAGGTTTTAAGCCCAATTGAAAAAGGATCAATTATAAATGAAGAACGAAATTTTTTTTTAAAGGTCCAGAAGCTTCCGGCAAAGGAGGGCCTTTGTGAAAGAAACCCCCGGCCCGAAATTGGGTCCTGTTAAAATGGGGGGCCCCAATTATAAAAGCCCCCAAAGGTGGGGAAACCAGAGGCAAATTTTTGTTTTTATTAAGTTTCCTTTTCAAAAAAGGGAAATTAAAAAAATTTCCCCAAAGTTTTCCCTTTTTGGGAAATTTAAGCCCCAATTTTTTTTTCCTCTTTTTTTTTTGATACAAAAAAATTTAAAAAAGGGAAGGGGTTCAAAAAAAGGAATTTAGGGGTGTGAACAAAATTAAAATTGGGGGATATAAAATTTTTTATTTAAATGTTTTGCCTTTGTTTTTCATAAAAAATTTTTGAAAAATAAACCTTTTTTACCGTAAAAGGAAATTATTTTTTAAAGAATAAAAAAAATAAAAAAGCGGGGGGGTTTTGCCGTTCTTTTTCCTTGTAAAAAATTTTTAAAGGGTTTTTGATTTCGTAGCCTTGCCGCTTTTTAAAATAGGTTAATTTCCCGAAAAAAAAGAGCAACACTTGAGGGGAAAAAAAAAAATTTAAAAAAAAGGGTCCTTCTTAATTTTAATTTTTTAACTTCATTTTTTAAAAGCTTTGGTCAATGGCTTTTAAAACTGATACGTAGGTTTTCCTTCCGGGGGAATTTTTATAATTGGGCACCTCTAAAGAAAACCCTTTTTTAAACCCTGGCCCTTTCCTTTTGAGGGAAGGCCCTTGGTCTCTTAAAAAAAAAATATTCTTTTTTCAATTTAATAGGATCTTTTCCAAAAAACCCCAAAAAGGGTAAAAAATGGGTCGTTTTAAGGGTTTCGTTTTTTTCGGTTAAAGGCTTTTTGTTGTTGGGACGGCAAAAGAGGAAAAAAGGGGGAAAGCCCCCAAACTTTTCCAAAGTTTCCCTTTTTGGAAGCCCCAATTAAACAATTTCCTAGTTTTTTTGCTTTAAAAGGGAAAAAGCATAAAAAGGAAAGAAAAAGGTGGTTTTAAAAAAAGGATTTTCTTTTTGAAATTTTCTACCAATCTCCCCAAAGAAACCAAAGGGGAATAGCTTTTGGAAAACCCTTTTTTTGGTTTTCTTTGAATTGTCCTGAAAACCTTTATCCCTTGGGAAAAGTTTAAATTTGGTTTGATTTAAGGACGGAAAATTTTTTGGGCCTTTTAAAAAATTCCTTCAAAGGGAAATTAATTTCTGCCCCCTTGCTCGCTTGAGATTTCCTTGTTCTTAGAAATTTTATTTTTCCTGAAAAAATTTCAAGACTCCCTTGGAAATCCAACCCCCAAAAGTGGGGGAACAAAATTTTTCTTTTTACCCGGCCCTCTCTTTTTGGTTTGTTTTTCCCCAACTAAAAAACCCTTGAGTCCTTTTTTAGGTGAATAATAATTTGGTGGTTGCTAAAATTAGGGTTTCTTGGTAGTTCGGTGGATCAAAAATTTTCTTAAAATGGGTGGCAAGATTTTAATTTTTGGGCATTGACAAATTTTGGGAGGGAAAAATTTCCCCTTGTCTTTATTTCCCTTTGGGCACGCCCCTTAAAATTTGGAGAAATTTGGGGTCCTAAAACCCCGACCCCTCTTTATGGCATTTTCTGTTAATATCAATGTTTGGTAGAGAAATTTAAAAACTTTAAAACGGTTTGCCTTTGAAAAGTTCCTTTTGTTTTAAATTGTCTTTCCACCCCGCCCGATTGGGACCTTTTAATTTTGAAATTCTGAAAGGGGGGATTCCCCCAGGGCCCCCTGGCCAAATAGAAAACCCCGAAATTGGCCCAGTAATTTTTTTCACTTCTTTGGGAATTCATTCAAAAAGGGTTTTCTCTGGTTACCATGATTTGGGTTTAAAAGGGGCCCAATTTTAAGGTTTGGCTTTTGCCTTGAAAGCTTAGCATTTCCTAAAGAAGATTTTTTGGGAAAGAACCCCAATGCGAATCCCAATTTTGAAAAGTTTTAAAGGGAACCATTAAGCCCTTTAGGGATTGTGCCAATCCCTGAACACCCTTGAAACCCAAGAGAAACGATTGTCCATTTGAGAAAGTGATTTTTGCCCCCCAAGTTTCCCAATTCTCTTGGCTGCTCATAGAAAGACGGAGAAAATTTTTTTAAAACCCCCCCAATTTTTTAAGTAACTTCCCCCTTTACTTGTCCCTGCACGCCATGAAAACGAAGCGACAGGAAAAGTGGGGGGTTTTGTCAAAGGTTTGGATTTCTGGGGGAGGGGTCCAACGAGGGGGAACAGAGAGGATGGGGATTGCCAAATTGGGAAAAGCTGCCAAGAGGTTTTCCATTAATTTTCAAGCCCCGGTGCGGGAAGGTGAAAAAAAGGGGGGGTTTGTTTATTCGGGTTTGAGGGTTTTTTAAATTTGGTCCGGGTAAAATTTTTTGGGCCTTTCTTTAAAAATTATAATCTATTTAATTAAATTCAAAGTCCTTTTTCCCCCTTCCCCCTGATTCTTTGCCCCATTTCCCCAAGAATTGAAGGCGGTTCCCCCAAAAATTTTTAAATTTTTAAAAACCCCCCGTTGTTTTTCCAAGGTTCCTAAAGGCGGGAAAAAATGTAAAACGGCTCCATTTTAAGCGCGCAACCCCTAAATTTTCCCCCAAAAAGGGCTTCAACCCCAGTTGGGGGAAAGTGTCGGGATGAATTCCTCGCCAAAAATTAGGGGGGATTTCAAAGCTGGCAACATCAATCCCAACCCCGGAAAGGGGACCCAAGGGTTGGAAATTTTCCAATTGGTAGGCATTTAAATTTTCCCGCACTTAAAGTGAAGGGAACCCCTTTTACTCTCGATTTCCTGCTCAAAATTTTTCGGGAGGAAGGGCCCCCAGTTTCCCTAATAAAATGTGATTGCCCCAAAAATATTGCTTCCAAAAAGGTGGGGGGATTCGAGTTATTTTTGGGGTTTTTGCCGATTTCAAAAGTCTGAGGACATGAATTTTTCTCTCATCTACCCTTGAATAATCCTTGGCTTTTCCTTGCGGGGAAGTTGACAATTTCCCCTTGGATTTAACAGAAATTCCCTCCTTTTTAAGGGGAAAGGGGCAATGGGGAATTCCAAATTTCATGGAATCTTGGGTGCGAGCTCTCTGTTGATCTCTTCTCTCTCCATGAACTTTGGAACTCTCTCCACACTTGCTCGCACTTCTTGAGTTGGAGAGGATCTGCTCGTAACATCTTGCTGTGTTGACATTGTCAACTTGCCTCTGTTTTAGAGAGCGCAGGTATTATTCTAGGTAGATGCAGAGAGAATCATCGTCCTCAGACTTTTGAGATCGAGCAAGCTCTCAAGATAACTCTGAATCCCCACTAGAGGCAAGCTAAGTATTGGACAGTCGGGCAGTGGATTCAGGATAGCTGGCGCTTCCCCCGAGTTGAGCAGGTACTCTGTAGAGTAGTTGAGCTTCTTCTACTTGATAGTGCGTGGAAAGTTAGTGCCTAGCACGACTGGAGTCCACTTGATCACTCTCTTGTCTTGCACCTTGATGTTGCTAGCTTTGAACTCTTGCTAACTTATCTGGCTGAGGAATTCATCACTGAGCACTGACTTCACTGAGTGAGAGCCCTGGGAAATTTGAGGGGCTTGCGCTGTTCTCTACTGTTGAGCTCTGTTTGACATTGTCCGCGCTCTTTAGTTACCTTGAGCACTTGTGGTTCTAAATATATGATTATAATCTGGAGGAGCGCCTATCTATTACTTGGACAGTGACAACAGAATCACTGGCGGGTATCTTGTGGAGGTTACGTTTGAATTCAATTACTAGATTATAATTATTAAAGTTTAAATGCAAAGATTTGCACCAGGCACAAGTGAAGAAACCCTCAAGCGCCTGATAATCAAGCCTCCCTTTAATTTCACCTTCCGCACGATCTTGAGTAATGGCAAACCTCTTGGCAGCTTTTCAACTGGCATCGATCCATCTCTCGTCATCGTTGACCTCTCAGAATCCACCTTGACACCTCCATTCTTTTCCTGTCGTCTCTCTGTTTTCATGGCGTGCATGCACAAGTAGAACGTCTACTCATTGTTCTACCATTTGCTCTTGTCTTTCTATGAGCAGCACAAGAGAATTAGCACCAACGTGGTGTCAAAACCCATACACTTTCTCAAACTGACATCGTTACTCTATGGTGTACTCAAGGCTGTTCAGGGATTGGCATCGAATACCATATTGGCTAATGTGCCTTCCGCTTAAAAGGCTTTTCAGTTGTTGGATGCGCACTTGGGTTCTTTCAAGACTATCTTCTTGAGTAAGTGCTAAGCTTCAAGCAATGCCAGCCTCTAACAACTCGGCCTTTCACTCAACATCATAAGTGAGACAGAGAAAGCACTTTTTGATGAATCCAAAGAAGTGAAGATATATTAGCTGGAGCCATACGATATCTATGGCAGTGGCCCTGGGATGAATCCTTCTCTCTTCAGATTTCAAAGCTTAAAAGATCCAATCTTGTACGAAGTGGTAAGACACCTGATCAACATAGTCAACTACAGAGGCAACCGTGATGTAATAACTTCTCTGAGCGAAAGCATTGATATGTGGAACGAGAAGGTGACCATCGAAAGTAGAGTCAGAGTTTCAGGACCCCAAGTTCTCGAAATTGAGGACGATGCCCCAGAAGATAAGAGTACAGGGGACAACTTTTCCTCAGAAGTTGTGTCAGTGCCAAACTCACAGAATCTTGCCACTATCGTTTAAGAAATGTAGATCGACACCGCAACTAGCTAGAAGCCATAGATACTTGAGCAGCACCAGCAAGATCGATAATATTCACCATAGATAGAAGAGGAGCTCAAGGATTACGAGTTGTAAGATCTACAATCCAAAAAGAGAGGACAGAGTAAATCGAGAAAATCCTGTTCCAGAGCTTTGGGTGTGGATTTCGCGAAGGAGCTCTTCGATCTTGTTCAGGACGATAGCTTATCTAAGAACAAGGAGCTGATCTCAAGCAAAGAGCAAGCGCAGAATGTCAAGTCACTTCAAGAAGGAAGTAATCAGCTCGTCATCGATATTTCCAGATACCTTACCTCGAGAACCGAACTCAACTTGTTCCCAGAGTAAGAGATCAAAGTTTTCATGACAGAGTTCAAGAAGAAGCAAGACAGGCATTCTCATTAGCGTATACACTTCCTTGGTTTCTTGAGCGAGCAGTTGGATAGAACAATTCACAAGAGCAATCCTGAAAACCAGCTATTCTAGCTGATGCTTCTCAAGAACGTTGAAGAGCAAGAGAAACAACTGAGGAACTGGCTGTTTAAGTGCAAGCAGCTTCCAAAATGGAAGCTAGGAGATAAGTAGAAGCTTCCTCCTCCTCTTTTCGCTGATCTCACACGGAAAAAGCCTTAACCTGAATAAACGAGCTCTCAGCAGACGATTATCTACCTTGCCGTTGAAGAAGCAGATGCCTACTGGGAAGAGTTGAAAAGAAGAAGTATTGACTTCAAGCCAGCCACCAAGCGAAAGCCTCCTCACAATGTGACAAGCGACCAGATTAAAACAGAAGATGACTTTAGAGGTAAGAACAAGTTCACTACAAAGTCTGCTAAGGACATGAAGAGCACTACAGTGATCAGCCTCAAGAAGCACATGACCAAAGCTACTAAAGATAGCACTGATCCAGTTGATGTGATTGAGGAACATGCTAAGAAGGATCTTCCGACTACACTCTTCTTTTTCATCAAGTAGCTTGAACTCTTACTGGAATTACCTGATTCCTTAGAGCGCAAGCGCTACGAAGTCAAAAACCTCTTCAAATCTTCTACCTACAAGAATAAGAAGCAGGACAAGAACCCACTGCTCTATACTTACCTCGTCAAGAACTAGATGCCTCCTATTACGGTGAACCAGCAGGTTTACCTGTCAAACATGCTTGACTATGCAAGGGACACAGGCAAATACATTCTGGAGAATAAAATCTATCATCACCAAGGTGCACCTTTGTTCAGCACCCATAACTATCCTCTAATGAACTTTCCCCCATAAGTCGCTCGTACTCAGCAAAGTAGAAGAGGACTGTGCTCAAGAGTTCCAGAGGCGTACAAGCTATGGGGCATTCAATAATCGCTTTCCTTTGAGGAGAACTCTGAGATAATCAAATTTGCCTCTGTCCTACCTTGACTCTGTCATGATGCTCCTCAACATTCTGAGCGATGGACCAATGTACGTTGACCGTACTGCTTTCACTATGCTGCTCTCGGGAATCTTGCTCGTTGAAGCTTCTGACCTTATCAACCCAGAAATTCTCTGTCCTCTGTCATTTCCACTCAAGTTGATCCTTTCTCAGTTGACTGTGCATCCTTCACTCATGCCCTATACTTGCAAGCTCTTGGACAAGATTGATTATACTATGATAGATCCATTCAGAGTTTCCGCAGTAGCTTACCAAGTCACTCGAAGCCAGAACGAGGATGCAATAGCTGAATCTCTAATAGACGGTGGAAGCATTGTAGTAGAGTTCCTCTACATATCATAGCATGACAAGCGTGTCTACTCTCACTTCGTGGTCTTGCGGCAAGCTAAGAGCAGTCAAGTTCTTTACTTTGACATGATGGTAGAGCAACCGAAAGAGTTGCCAATAGTTCAGACTGTTCGTGGACAAAAGGGTGTAACCTTCGTCAACTCTATCATTCAAGAGCTCCTGGGCCACAACGATCTCTACATCATGGGTACTAGAATCATTTTCGAGATAAGGTTGTTCCAAGTGAAGCAAGCTCATGTCTTGCCCAAGACGATTCTTGGCACATACTCCTTGGATCACTGGTATGCTCGAAGTTTCTTCCTGCGACTCTTCTCAATGTAAGACATTGTCAAATTTCAGCCAACTATAGGTATGACCTCTACTCATTGAAGAACTTGCTACATGAGATGGACAAACCCTTCGAGCATCTCTATGAGCAACTGAAGATGTGGACCTATGATGAAGCAAGCGATGACGAATGGGCAAAAGACTCCTCCGAACTGCTGAAGACTGTAGAGAGACAGAAGTTAGAGAACTAAGTCAGCAAGAGAATGAAGTAAGCTCAGGACTTGATGAACAAATTTGGAATGAAGGCTAGGAACTAGCATATCAGTGGTAAGTTTCAAGTTCACTAAGCTTTTAGAACTGGATCCAATGTTCAAATCTCTTGACAAGTTCTTGGATCCACAGTAGACCCACTTCTACCCTATGGTGGCTGTTTCACAGATGCTTGAGCTCAGAGAGTTGGTGAACAGCTTTACAACTTGCCAAGACTAATTCTGGGTTCGCTCCTTCATGAACGAGAGAGATAGGATCGAATCCTTGTTCGCAGCCTTCATTGCATAAATCAAGGGTCATTATCCCTATCTCCTATCTTTCATGCACAAGTGCTGGTAAGTATACTCAGTCTCATCTTTTTAGTACCAGCGAATCTTTGAAGAGAAGGACATCGTCAAATGAAGGAAAGTATGATATCGGCTACGAGGTACCTCTCTATCACTTAGTGAGTGTTTATTTGTACACTGACCATTAAGAGAAGAGACAAGCCCATACTAAGGCACAGTCACCGATCTTAAACATGTCAAGGAGATAGAGCTTGCCCAAAGCCATAGATAGCCTACCAGAGCCACTCAACCAGTTCTCTGAACCTGCTTAGCAGAACTCAACCTGTGGAATCCTGGAATTCTATCCAGAGGCCTACTATTTCGAGACAACAGCAAAGAGGTCAGCGAAGACTTGCTTCGTTCAGTAAGCTCACGTTCTTTTCAAAGTGACTATAGGTAATTCTCTCCAAAGGATCGGGAACTCTTGAGTTAGACCTGCTATCTCATAAAGGAGAAGATGATTGAACATGAAGATCTCATTTCTTCTAAGAGTGGCTGGTAGAGGATCAGAGAGACAAGCATCTTATCTCTCACACATTTAAATGACATGTTCAGGAAGAATATGATCAATCCGTCTGCTTACAAACATGCAATCAAGCTAATCAACAAGAACGGATTGAATATGAATGACCTCTAGCTTCTACAGAACAATTCAAGAATGATCACTTCCTCCATAAGAAACCTGAAAGGACCCGACTCATTTGACACTGTCCCTACCAATCAGTTAACTTACTAGAGAACGGTTGGCGAAAAGTAGACAATGTCTCAGAGAGCCCTAGAAGAGCAGACTCGCTTCTAAGAAATCAATGATGACTCTTTTGAACAAGATCCAGCTATGGTACAAGATATCTCCGATAGTTCGAACTCTTACTACTCAGATAATGATATGTCCCCAAGAGAAGTCACTCAGCACGTCAAGTTTCAGAGACACTCTGGTCGATAGAGCAAAACTAGTCCTAGAGACAAGAAGAAGTAGCGCCTAGACACTGAAACGGATGATGCTGATCACTAGAGACAAATTCCAGGGAGGATTTAATCTCAGCACAAGAATAGCAACCACCATGCCCCAAAGTCCAACTATGATAACAGAAGTAGCATGAGTAGTTCCTTTAAGAAACGAGAGAGCAAGCAATAAGCTAAGAAGCCAAAATCCAATCGATCGAAACCTAAATCTGCTATCAAGCATCATTCCACATTCTTGGACAACCATTCAAATCAAATTCGCTATGAAGATATTGAGGGGACAGATGAAGAGGAGGACTATACTTCTTCATCCAAGGACTCTGCTAATTAGAATCTGAGACAATAGCAAACGCAGAAGAATGCACATATCGAAGCCTTGCTCAAAGGATAAGCAGCAAACGAACATATTAGGATGTCGAAACAGGATTCATCAAGACTATCTGGCGGTCAATGGCAAAAGATGGAGAAACAGATATAACCAGGGCTTCAAGAGCAAGCTGGTGATGCACTGAAACTATAGCAAGCTCAATATGCACAGAAACAAAAGTATACTGAAGAGAAACTGAGGAGAGAGAAAGAGAAAGAGCAACAGAGACAAGAGCAAGAGAAAGAGCGACTGAAATAGCAGCAAGAGTAAGAGCAAGAGAAAGAGCGACTGAAACAACAGCAAGAGCAAGAGCAAGAGAAAGAGCGACAGAAACAACAGCAAGAGCAAGATCAACTGATACAAGATCAAGCGAAAGAGAAACTGAGACTAGAGCAAGCTCTAATGGCTCAGAGACAAGAGTAAGCGCAGTTGGATCAGCGAGAACAAGAGTTGAAGTTGCAAATGGAATAGTTCAATAAGCAGTAAGATGAGCTAAAGAAGAAGGAAGCTGAGGAAAGAGTGCGTATTGAGCTGAAGAGGGTAGAAGATGAGAAATAGCGAGAGCTTAAAAATCTGAAGGCAAAGCAAGATGAAGAAGAGCGACAGCGTCAAGAAAAGATCCGTCTGGAGATCGAAGACCAGTAGAGAAAGCAAGCTGAATCCATTCTTTGGAGTAAAACAGCCCGCTAGAGAAGCAGCAACAGCTAGAGAAGCAACAGCAGCTAGAGAAACAGCAGCTGGAGTAGCAGTAGCAACAGATAGAGAAGTAATAGCAGCTGGAGTAGCAGCAGCAGCAACTAGAGAAGCAGCAATAGCTAGAGAAGCAACAGCAGCTGGAGTAGCAACAGCAGCTGGAGTAGCAGCAGCAAAAGATAGAGTTGTAGCAGCTCGAGGTGGAGGAGGAGAAGTAGAATGAGTAGGACTAGCTGGATTTAGAATCTCAAAACAACCAACAGCAGTCAGAGAACCCATAACCAGGCTAAGCATCTGAGGATCAAGAAGAGTAGCAGCAATAGCTACCTCAATCAGATGAAGAGATTGTTGTTCAGCTTGAGACTTTGGAGGATCTCTATCATAAGCAAGTTTTGTGAAGTTCCCATGAAAACTTGAGACTCTATCTTTCAAAGTCTCTCTCTGCCTTTCTAACTACCAACGCAGCTATCTACACCAGTGCCAACTATCAAGCATATGGCTAAACTAACCAGATTAATTGATAAAGCTTAAATCAGAGCTCTTTCCATTGAACTATAACTTGAACTATAGGTGAAGGCAAATTTTTAAGCGTTGATAGTGTCAAATCACCGCGGACATTGTCAAATCGGCTCAGACAGTGTCAAAATGGCCATTCTCAGTTCACCACCTTCCACCCACTGGGTAAGATCTCTATTGCTGTTTTAAATAACTAGACCATAGGTAATGATGTTTCCCCAAATTAGGGCCCGGTCCTTGGAGGTCGGAGGAGAAAATTTTGTTTCCTGTAAGGGTGTCCTCAAAACCAGAGTCAAAAATTTTGGGCAAGTTTGGGATTTCAGGACCACCCTTGAAAATCTTGGAAGGCCCCTTTTCATTCACTAGCAGCTTGCCTTGTCCTGGCCCTTTTTTGATTATGACTATAGGCATTGTAATCTACTATTAGAGTCATTGGCAACAGGACCACAGCAGGGGAACTAGCAAGACAGGGTAAAACAGAGGTAGTTTCCCTGAAATCTTGGTCAAAGTAAGGAAATTTACGAGTACCCCTGGAAATCTTTGGAAAAGGGGGATCTCTTTCAGATTACGCTTACGATCTTTACCCTACTTGTTAATTCTGAATCTACACCTTATAATTAATTATTAGACTGAGTAGAAACAAGACCGCGACAGTGTAAGCTAACGAGATGGAGTCAAACTTGTACAAGGAGATAGCCTACGGACCAGAAGCTATGGATCCACTCTTACCTCCCACAACTTTTACCTTCAACATACTTTGCGACCCAGAGTATAGAGAATGCACTGCTTACTCTCAAA